>JAMZAV010002925.1:0-100488 GCA_024449915.1 Sweltsa coloradensis
GAAGTACTACCCCCTGCTGTGGTAATCACACTTATAGAAATGTTTATCTGGAGGCGCGAAATCTAGCTGTTAAGCGCCCTAAAAATTAACTTACTGAATTAGACAAACGGTCGTCTAAAACATTGATTCCTCATTGGTTTAGTACAATACTTCAGGATTTGATAGGCGATAGGGGCATCGATTATCTACATTCGCCATTTTTTGGATATTAGCTATACCTCCTGCCTTGGGTACGACCTTGAAAGAATGGTGTTGTGTCTTGGACGTCTAGTTTAGACGTAATTGTTACCCTCCTGGTGGTCGAAAATGGGGAAGGGAACCCAACAGCAAGTTCGACATTGAATATTTTTCCCTCTGGAGTGACAGGTAATAAACCGACGGCAGTCTCCACTCTTGGTGAGAACTTGTTCCCTTTCCCACATTCTTGGAAAGCATTGAACAAGACATGACAGTTTTAGTATTTGGATGATTACATCCTGTCCCCCGCGTCACCCTTACGTCCCTCCCTTCGGCTCGATTACCCAAAAGTGCATAAATAGGGAGACGTTTAAGCAATATCCAATCAATCAATTATAAATTTACTTAATATAAAATAGTCATCAAATAGAATGCGTATTTGATGTGAACCCAATTGTAAAATTGAAGAGCGCACTTTAAAACGTTGAAACCCAACCACACAACGGGTACAAAAATGTAAATCAACTGTACGTGCCCTCGCCTATTCTCATTCGGACCGTTTTACTATCAAAGATGATTTTTTTTGAGCCCGGCGTTTCATTTCTCTCCGATGGAACAAGTTCAAATAGCGTCTCTCGATGAAAAGAATGCTAATTCATTTCTTTATCGATAAGGCAATCACTTAGACGGTATCACATTCCGCGCTCACAATCCGATGAATTATTTTGCTCGATGGAGTACGTTTTAAATTTGCGGCAATTGTCAATCGCTTGAAGCCACTTTATCTACTTCAAATGTTATATGTATGCACCTTGTTTGCACAAAACTGTCATTATGTAGCTAAGTAAATTTCAGCAACATATAATATTTTTCGATGAACCTCACGCACATATAGAAAAACTTGTCGCAACTAATTAATTACACCCCTTTTAAAGCTCTGTGCTACTGTCATCAATGCAATTTAAAACTTCCTGAGCACTTTATGTGCAGCATCGATATGACCTCGCCGCCCCGCACCTTTTGACTGTCTCTGAAACTCAGCAGAGAGAGCCTGGCTGCCTCGCTCGCAGTCGGTCATTGTTGTTCTTTTGCAGGCGGACGTGTTTTGTGTCCGCCTTTGGTCTATTCTGTCCTGCCTCCACAGTACAAGTAGGTATGGCTTCTATTACTGCTAAATGTGCAGTTTGAGCAAGTTTTGGTTTTTTGTGTCTTGCATCGTTCTGTTTTAAGCTTGTTTATTTATTAGATTGTCTGTTCTATCCAGACTAAAAGGGTTTTTGTTAACTCTTTATTTGTCCTGATTGTCAGAGAAGCATGTTTATCTCATTGTTGTACACCTTGTGGAGTTGATGTTCGCTGCTTAACCGCCTCCCAAACACGAAGCTTTATTATGTGCTGGGGCTTGCCCGCCGTTGTGTAGCAAAAACTTCTATCTCTACACAGTGTTATAGTAATACACTACCCAACATTGGGGTGTAACAAACACCTTTTGCATGTCAAAAAGGGAAACAACAAATAATTTAATGTCGCTTTGTGTTTATCTTCTTTCTTGAATTTTCTAGTTTTTACTTTGATTTGGGAATATCATCATATTTGTGTTGAAGTTTTTGTCTTCTCTTCTGGACTTGCTACATCTCTGGACCCAACATAAGCCACATTGCTTATTTATTATTTCTTGGTAGGCATATTGGCGTTTCTTTCCCGCATTACCAGCAACTTCTTTCATATTGTTGGATACAGTCGGTGATTTTTTACTCACTATGCCATCTATTTATTCTTTAGAAGACTCCTTTCGAGTATAAAGTTAGACGATTCTAGGAAACAATTTATGTGATCCCGTATACTTTTTTTGCTGTTAAGATTCATCTATTTTGTTTTGGGCTGTTTGTGTGTTTTCCCCCGTTTATCAGGTGACACAGGGGCCTGCTTCTTTAACTTCGGTCAAGTCCAACTCGCTACCTTCCCATGGTTTGGCCTGTGAGTAGGGGAGTGGTGTATTCCCTAAAAACTAAAGGGGGAGGGCCTTCAAATTCCAACTCGACACCTTCTCGCGGTTTGGCCCCTGAATAGGGAGTTTCCAAATCCCTGAAACTAATGGGAGCTCTGGGGCGTTTGTTGGGGAACCCCTTCCCCCTTTGACTTCTTCTCCGACGGCGACAACAATGACAACACCGGACGGAAGATAACACAAGACGGAGACGACCACGACGTGGGGGAACCCTGCTCTCCATACGCTTGGGCTGGTTCTGACAGCACAGGATTGTCCACCCCTTGTCCCCCCGCGTCCCCCCTTACGTACCTCCCTTCGTTTTGATAAGCCAAGTTGCATAAATATGAGACGTTAAGCAATATCCAATCCAAAAATCTGGCCGGTTGGGGTGCGTGTTGCAAAGAGAGCTCTCGCGCAACTTGTTATCACACCTTTCGTCATTTACACAGCCTTACTCATATTTATTTTCTTCTTTCACTTTTTTCGTCTACATACTTGCCGGCCCTCTCTGCAACGAGCACTCCTCTGTTTCCACCCAGTTTTAACCCATCCTATCCAACATCCTCACCCCTTTCCCAAAATAACCCCCTCGTCTTCCCATACGTTCCTCCCCTTGGAAAAAAGAAACATGGTGTTAATCCACAATTATGGATAAAGGAAATTTGGAAGATTCCAATACAATTGACATGGGCACTGATAACTCTACTGTTGAGTGCCCTAAAACAACATTAACTAACTAACTTACTATTGCCGACTGAACCCACTGTACGAATGCCTAACGTGTATAATATACTGCATGGAGTGCTTCCCCCTAGAAGAAGCAGAAAATACCGTTACTTGTTTTTACTACCAAGATTGGTTAAGAGGTCCATTAAAATTGCTATAACACCAAACAGTTTTAATGGTGACGTTGGGTTCAAGCTGAGCGGGTCGTGGGCGCCTATATTAAAAATAATTCAAGACAACTCCAACGCTCGCCGTATCGCAAATAAATGCATTATCCCCGAGATGTTACTCCCGGTTTGAATACAGACCTTGTCCTCCCTGTCCCAGAACTAGATCAGCCCCAAGAAAGTGGAGTCCGAAGGAGTGATCGTATACATACCAGAAATTCTCAAATGTGATATTGTGGGTGTGAGAAGTCCTCATAAGAATGTAATGCATTTTTATAGAAGGCGGGGCCTGGTCATGGTAGCTGTTGTTTTTGCTATTTTGTTTTTCTATGTAACGCCTTGTCTGTTTTTTTTTTTTAAATAACTACTACTACTGGGCTTTTATTTTTGTAAGTTTTTGGAATTAATTTTTTATTTCCTGAGGATAACTCACACAGTTGGGCTGAAACGTCAAAAGCAATAAAAGCAGATTCAACGCGGCGAAATGTCCCAACCAATTAATTTTGTTAGTTATTATTAATTTTGTTTAAAATATATATATACAACAATGATGCAACATACCGCATCAGAGTTTACTCGTCAAAACTCAACGATCACAACCACCCATCAACTCTCGTAACTTGTTACATCTACCACTTTGTCTTTAGTCACCACATAATAAACGTTCCTTCCGTCATCATCTACCCTAGTTACACTCCGAATAGGGCTCCTCCTATTATCTGAATCATCAAACACATCATCTTACGCGCTTCATCATGCGCACCAAAATATGCTACAGCATAGCTTACGTAATCTCTGTCAAAATCATGTCGCACTCAATGATCTTCTCATTCAATTCACGAATTCTTCACGATGACAGTTGTCTCAATATACATCTGAAATCTCCCATAACTAAACTATCGGTATCAATTACACAAATTCAGCTCCGACTCCGCTTTGAAACATACACATTACAAGAACCTGGAAGATCGCACTGTCGGAGGGGCTGGCTGCAAGTTGTGCATGGAACGCTAGACGCTTGGAGTTGGTGTATGGACTTGTTTTAGGCAGTTGGATACAATTGTTTTTATGTAGTTCAGAGTGTTGTGGCACACCGGAGTTAATGGCGCCATTTTTTTTTCTTCTGATGTTAAGTCAAGCTTACCTAGTTGACAAATCAAGGAATCGTTTATGACAACTTCAGTTATGTCATCTTTGACCATTTTCGACAGCACTTCTTTATTAAAATTTGCGTTGCTGTTTTTTGCAATAAATGGTAGCATTAATGAAAAACTCTCCATTTGGTAGTGTCTCTTCTCTTCCACGTCCGGACTTTTGTTTCTTGCAGGACATTTCTTTGCATGCAACCAAAGGTGCCTTCGATGTCAGAAACCTAAACAATCTGGGTATGGTCCGTATTCAAAGATTTCTTTTCTTCTCTGCTCATGTTGGGAAGGGCGACGTAGTTATGTCAGATATCCCCGTTTTTTTAAAATGCATTCAAGGGATCGTTCACCTCTTACATAAAGGTTTACACATACATCTATTTACCTAAGTAGACTCCATTACCAACAAATTATTGACCAAAAATAATCGTAGAAACGCTAAATTAATTGTTAAATGTGCAAAGAAATTTCCTTCATCTTCCCCACTTATCAGTCGTGGCAACAGTGCACGAGTAGCGGCCGGCAGAGTGTCGAGGCGAGCTGCGTCATCTTATTGGGCTATCATTTAGCACGCGACTCAAGCTTTGAAGGAGGGTGGGGGATAAGACATTGATACTCGAATTAAATTAGATCGAAACAAAACACATGTGCATCTCTCAACCCGGCTTAGATGGATTTGGTAATTTCTGGATTGATTTACATAACATATACATCTGTTATTCACACAAAGCAAAATACAAATACGCCTATACAATCTTGTAATCTCGTGTATGGAGCACAGCAGTCATGTCACTGTTTACAATAGAATAACCAGGAGAAGGTGAATAACCTACCAATAGGGTGCACTTTCAGTCTTATCTTGAGTCTTGACGATGACTATTTTTGTGTACTTGGAACGATCATATTTCCTTTAAAACTTTTCATTTCATTTATTGTCTTGTCTTGTCTCGACGCTAGGTACGGCCATTCCACTAGCACAAGTATCGAGTGATCATTACGAAATTATGAAATTATGCTGTTTCGACAATCGACTTGTTAGATATACGCAAGGTTCCCCCACCCCCACCCGGGCTACCAGTCGAAAGATAAATATTTAATGTTGATGCACTATGCCAGTATTCTTTGTCTTTGTCCAATATGCTGTTGACGGTGATTTTTTTATCTATGTTTATGTTTGGAATTGTTCTAATATATTATCTGCCAGCCTGCATCTAGTCGAAAAACGATAAGCTATTAGGAAGAATAAACAAACACTGCCCGAAAACCTTAGGCATATTTTTTCACTTTATTGTATTATATCATACATTTTACTCAATACTAGTATATCATACTAGTAATAATGAGGAGGTATGTATACAGTCAGTGTCACTATTATTTATCTTTTTTCGGTCCATTATAATAGGTAGTACAAGCGTAACATGCGAGACTTATTCGGGAGGTCCCCGTTCGAATGTTCGATACTTACCACTGGCAACCCTGACATTTATGTTTTTACGAAAACTGACGCTATCCCATAGATACTTTATTAGCAGTATGTTTTTCAAAACAAGTGTTGTTGACCAGTGTTACGTATTGTTAGTGATTGTGAACGCGGGTCTTCCGCTTTGGTTTTAAAGAACAGACTATTTCGACAGATAGACCGGGACCTGCCTCGCGCATTACATGCCGCTACACCTTGTTTTAACCCAAGTAACACTCTGTCAATCATCAAACTGAAAAAACGCTGGTTGTATTCAGGCCTCCCGCCTTCTTTGTTGAAACTTATAAACGTCCACCATTTTTAAATCTTCATGTACCAGCAAATTGGGTGGACACACCGTTACAAAAAAGAGGACCTTCTCAAATACATGCTGGCACTACATTTCCCCGCCATCAATGACTGTGTGATTGAAATTGTCCTACATTGTACGAATAAACCAACGGAAATTATTCTTATATTTTTTAACTAAATATGTTGGTTTCAATGAAGGTCCATGAGGTTTGAAACTGTCATTACCGGCCGAGATGGAGAACCCATTACATGTAATGGGGATTATTTACATTTGTATTGTACACAAAACCATCAGTTTCCTTTCACTCGGATGATTGACAGAGTGTTACTTGGGTCGACACAAGGTATAGTAGCTGTGCTGTGTTGCAACACATCGCCAGCTTCAGAACAGTGACGTAACTGTTCTTGAGTGCGGCGATGAATTTAAAGACCCCTATTTACGTTGGTCGGGAAATAAACACAAACTACTTAGTGTTTATAACTTGTTTAAGAGGTGAACGGACACTTTAATAATAAATAAATAAATTGTATTTAGAGTCTACCCATTTAGCTATATAACTGAATTTCAGTGGGGGACAGTAAATCAAAGCGACCAAGCCAACCCTGTAGGCCCCGACGCAATCGACGAGTGAGCGATAACCAACCAAAGATCGATATTTTTTTAATAGGAAATATGGCAGTCAGTGGTATGGACAGAGCAAACACCCACGGATCAACGCCAGAATCAACAAGGCCGATTCAGAACAACTCTGAATTTATTATGTGCTTCGTTGCTAGGACGGCTCCAAAGTCATATTATAATGGAAATCCCCAGCACTTTGCAGCTTTTGTCAACTCGGCTTTTCTTTCTGCAGTTCGAATAGGCATAGCAAGGACTCGAGCAACGGTTAAGTCGTTCGAATGGCACGACTCAAAATGCCTCGTAATTTTTTAAACTAGTTTGAAACACAAAAAACAAGCGTGCTTTGAATTGTATACCTTTTAAGATTTCGAGTTAGTTAAGTTAAGTTATTCATCGTTTGTTTGGTGGTGGACATTGTTGGTATTTGTTTTTAGTAAATATGAGTGATAACTGGCTTTGTCCATCACGATAACACAATTGGCATTGGGTAAGTTCGGATTCAGTTGTTCTTTCAACCACTTTTCAAACAGCTCTGAATTCATATCTAAATGATAGTCTGCAGATAAATCGGCGACATTTTTAACCGAGAACAACAGTGCGCTTGAAATCCGACCTTTCTCAGATCCAGCATGGAGGATGATGATTCTTTCCCCCTTCCAACAGGAACGTCGAGTGCGCACCCACAAGTTAAGTCATCCCACCCTTTTACGGCAACATCGTGACTATCAGACCATATCTTGTCTAACCACACGATTGTCTTTCCCTCTCGTCTTCCTTTTTTTATTAAAGCTAGATATGTGTATCTCATTAAAACAATGCACTGCGATTCCATATTTACACAACGTTTTTGTAACGTTTTAAAGCAAAACCCTAGTTTAATAAGTAAGCTTCTCAAAATTCTCCTCAATGTCCTGAACAAGGCGTAACTTAGGGTTAGAAATTGTTTAGCTAGCAAGATTATGGTTGATGGTTGGTTGTGTTGGCCTAGGCCTACAAAGTGGATCTTGAATTTTAGATGTGATACATTGTTTATGTTTACCAGATGGTGATTGGATTTGCTTTGTTGTTATTACCATTGATACTTTGAGGTAAATTAATATCCTGCAAGTGTATTTGTGTTCGAGAATAATAAAAAGTACATAATTCTAACCAGTCTTTAACATTTTCTCCTGGATTTTTGAGTTGGAGAGCCAATCCTTACATGCAAAGTAGGCTACTTACCCAGTATTATAATAAACCAATCAATTTTTAGGCTGCCGCTAATTTATTTTAACCATGGCTACCACCAATCAGAAGCCTGGTTGCCATGGCAAATACAAGTTAGCCTCAGACTAGATATATAGCGGCCTGTCATATTATCGGGCCTAAGGCTTGCCAAACATTGCATTTTATAGATGTGATTGAGTGGTGACCTGAAATAGTAGTAACTGCTCAGACCGGTATTATGACGGACTGCTAACCGGACCCAGCTAGGGCTTACATTGTGTATGCGATAGCAAGGCCAGCCTTGCGGCTGGTGGTTGCCATGGTAAAAACAAGAAAGCGGCAGGCTAAATATTAAGTGGCCTATCATTATACTGGGCATAAGGTATCTTTACAGATGAGGACTGACAACTGCTGTAAGTTGTGACCTCATGGACCAGAGTTAACCCATACCTATGCTTGTTCCCTAGATAAAGCCTAATGTTGGTATGTTTGTTGATTTGTTGACATATGTGTAGGCCTAGAGGGCCTAGTTGCAGAGGCATTGGGATTGATCTGAGCCATGATCTTAAGTTTGGCTAGGCCCCTGTGTATTTAAATTGCTTTCAACACTTCCATTTTGTGTGCTAGGCCTAGCCCTGCATGTCATGTTTCTAGGCCTAGGCATGTAGACCTATGCCCTATGCCTAAAAATTAGCCTAATACACCTCCCAGGCCTATGATATTTCATTTGTTTCGGACATAGACCTAGCTAAGAACTAAACTTACATTGAGTTTCTCGCTTGTAAGTTTTAGGCCTACTACACTAGGCTTAGCTCTCGTCCACATCCTAAAAGTAGAAGTATGGCAGTGTAGGGCCTAGGCTAGGCTACTTACTTTGTCAAGAAGAATCATTGTCTCGTTTGGTAGAAGTTTAATGTTGATATTCGGAGAGACCCATCCACTAGTGAAGAAATTGTGAGCTTCCAACGATTTATATGCCTTTATCTGTTCCTTGGAGACACTGTTCGTTGACAGCACCAAGTAACTTAGTTAACTACGTCTACATTTGTGACACTTGGTAACAAGGACATTTCGCAAGTAAAATCACTAGCAAATTTAAGGGTGTTTGAGCGTAAAATAAAATTAATGTGTATGTTGTTAACATTTTATAGACACTTCACAGAATAAGCCCACAATATTGACAAATTATAGCAAATTGACGATGATCTTACCTCTTATACATGACCGGAAATTACATGAAAATGTCGCCAAACATGCATATTATGTGTCTATTCACCTCACAATTGGTGCATACCGGTACCCACAATATCCAAAATGGAGGGGTTTTGAGAGTTTTGTTTGTTCTATCACAATTTTAGTGTTACCCGCGTGTTTGGGGAGTACGATTCAGTGGAAATTGATATCAAGTATGCCACATTTACGTGCTTAGGTTCAAATTGGTGCCTTTACCGGTACCTGCAATAACCAAAATGGCGGGGTTCTGAAAGTTTCGTTTGTTCTATCACAATTTTAGTGTTACCTGCGTGTTTGGGGAGAACGATTTAGTGGAAATTGATACCAAGCATGCCATATTTTGTTTAGTCCTGGCAGTAGTCGTGCCACCTTATTTTCTTTTGAGGTCCTGCAAGCGGTGTCTCGGTCTGGGGCGTCGTCGGGGAACTTCCCCCCTCCCTTTGACTACCTCCCCGACGGCGACGACAATGACAACACGGACGGATGATGACACAGACGAAGACGACCACGACGTGGGGGAACCCCTGCCCTCCCCATATGCTTGTGGCTGGTTCTGACCAGCACAGGCCTGTCCACCCCTTGTCCCCCCGCGTTCCTCCCTTCGTCTCGATTAGCCAAGTTGCAATTATATGAGACGTTAAGCAATATACACAAAAAAAACAAAAAACATTCGAACCGTAAAAATAGACCACCAATTAATTTAAATAAAATGTTATTTTTTCACCCCCTTTTTGAATTTACCCTCCTCCTTCATTTTTAAAAGTAAACTGTTTTGGTTTTGAGCCACCCTTGTCATTGTTATTTGTCTTTGGGGAAGGCATATTGTCTTTGTAATAATAGTTATATTAGTTATAAGAATAATAAATGAATAATAATAATAATAATAATATTATTATTATGGGTTATTTTAAATGAGCTTGCTATGCAGATAGTTAAATAAGATTATTAAAAAGATGGGTAATTAGGCATTTAGCCAGTCATAATTATAATATAAAAAGTACAAGGGAGGGCAAGCGGAAGTGGGCTAATACAGGCCGGAGCTTCCTGTATTTGCCCCTACAGGACCTGTGCTCAACCACCCTGTCCTAACTAAGCAAACACGCCAATGCGGCATTGGCATTGGGTTACATTCGTCGAGAGCGTCTGACGCCAACCTTGCCTAAAAGGCACCCAGGGGGAACTCACCCCTAGTGGGTTTAGCCCCCGAGTGCCTCCTAGTACTTACAGCTTTCAGTAGTTTAAGTTGGTCGGCAGTCTAGTCTTGAATCTTCATTTAGAAGATCGTAGCATTCTATTGACACATATTGTGCAATACCAGGCTGCACTAAGTTGGCCTGCAGACGCGCGCTGGTGGCTCTGCTGGGCTCTCTTCTTTGCTTGCATAAAATTCAGATATGCAACTCCATAAAAAGTTAGAAAAGGGCTTTGAGGCTTCAGTCACAATGTGTGGTTGAAAGAAAGTTACGTCAGATACATAAAATATAAATAAATTATCCTACAGAGACATAAGAAAATCATACGTTTCAAGACACTGGTTAATGCCAACCAAAAACAAAGTAGATACATCTGTTAAGCTACAAACAACAAACAAACAATAGCAGGGCTAGGTAACTGAAAGAAGATTATGTAGGACTACTTACACTCCACAGCCTGAAATATTTGATTCCCCGGACCTTTAAATCGAGTCATTCATGTCTGGATTACTTCTGTGTACAGTACCCGGGTCAGTGCCGGAGCTTCTGAACTATTTCCTGTTTGATGGTTTTGTCGATAAAACATTTGTTCCTGGTGCCAAATCGACCTGAAAACCCCTTACTAATATTTATTTACTACCCATTCACCCACCTATTTATTTCTTATTTTATTTATATTTAAACTGTGCCCTTCCCTTTTCCTTAATAAAGACCTCAATCAATCAATCAATCTGTCTTCTATTGTATGTATAAGGACACTTTCAGATCCACTTAGCAATTGTGAATCACTGTCTGATTCTAGACTCGGCCTTGGCCTTTTGCGGCCTTTTCCGGCATGATGGAACTGGTGTATCTTCTTTGTCAGTGGCAATAGTAGATGCATACGTACCGGCACCATCCAATAGTTCACGCTCCAACTTAAAAACGTGGTCCTCGGCAGCACCGTGTCTCTAACAAATACATTGCTCAGCCGTGGAAATGGAGTTAGATATCCATCCTCGAAACATTGATGGAGATGGCGTCTCATTAGTTCGCTATTCCCAAATTCTACATATTGCCATCTACTTTTAAAACAAATTTCTGTTGCATAAGCAATGGCATGTACGCCGCAGTCTAACCCAACTTGCTGCGACGTTTTGTGTATAAGGACAGAGATTTTTGAATGTAAGGTCTGGGTGATCTGTGCAAGTTGCATTTCAAGAGCTGAGGATAAATGGTGTGCGTTTAAACTATCGAGTAAATGAACGGTATCTGAACAGGGGGTCATGAAGCTTGTGACCCAGTGGTCGGGGAGAGAATGAATTTGGACCATGGACTTCTCAATTCGAAAGTTTGCAAAACCTTGCCCATCACTGAGAGTTGTAGGCTGCAATCTCCGGAAACTGGTGTCGGAGTAAGGCATGTGCAGCCTCCATGTGGCTGCTGTTGAGGCGTTGCGAGTTAATAATAAGGTTTTCTTCAGCCACGAATATACCTAGGCGTTTTATCCACCAGGTATTAAACGGTGTGTTTACCACAGGCTTGTTCTCTGTTGAAAGAATTCATCTATTAATGAATTGTATTTTAAAGTTATTTTGATCATATCAATCGGATTGAAGACGCAGTAGTAAGAAGGCAATCTCACTACTTGATGACCGTGTGCGGCTGCCAACTCGTCGACAACATATTTGCGTTGTATATTCACCGCCTGCACTAGTTGCAAGAGGACAGGTCTTGTGGGAATTGGTTTGGGTACTTGAATGTTATTGTCGTTCATAAAGTGTAAAATGTCCGATTTTTTGTGTTTGTGTTAGACGGCCTAACCAGCAATTGCGTGTGATAACTTGCGTTATCCAAAACAATTGCACTTTTTTACACTGGGTAAATTTGGTAGTAGTTGATCGACAAACCACTTTTTAAACAATTCCGCTGGTGGTAGTCGGCACTTGACTTTGTTATCTCTTTCGCTGACAGTAAGAGGCATCCGGGCACCCACCCATATTCACTCCCAGCAGAAGGATAATAAGAGATGCACACGATAATCGATATTATCAATCGATAATCAATAATGGATATAATTTCGCTAATCGATGACCAATATTCAGTATCGATTATCGAAATATCTAATAATTGGTCAATAGTGGCACGAACCAAACTCTAAAGACAGAGATAATCTCACTCTGGGTCATGCATTGGCTGGACTGATGGTGTCACACTCGAGAATTATTTTTGGAAATGAGCTATCAGTCTATAACGGAAGCAAAACACATGACATCGAAGACAGCGAGAAAGTGAAGGAACGCGATTGTATTGTTTTGACTTGCCGCACTTGAGGTTTCACTTGGGCCTATATGTTGGAACATGCTTTGTTGGTGGCATCAATTCAATTCAATTATTATTTATTTATCAGCAAACAGGGCAAAGCCCCACAAGTGTGATATTATAAATATAATATATACAAAGAATCCACACATATAAAGGACAACATATAATACAATCAAGTGACAAAACATAACAAAAGCATAGACACTTACAAAAGTGTCAGTCACACCCCAGGTAACAAATAAGACACAACAAGATTTTTAAAAGTGATCAACGAACAAGAAATGGATCGCATGATGGTGGTACATATACATTAAAACAGCTTTGTATTCTGTTAAAACAAGAATCCTTATACACATTAACCCGACACTTGGGCACACTGAACATGTCCTGTTTTCGTGTAGTTCTCGAGGGTACACGGAACTGAATATAATCAAGAAATGGGACGTAAAACATATTATTTAAAATCTTATATAAAAAAGCAGGTCAGAAACATGACGCCGATCCTCGAGTGAAATTAGCCCAATTGATGTACATACACTGTTATATTCACACCTGTGATACACTAAGTGAGACTTAAAACAAACAAGTTTAATAAATTTGTGTTGACCATTCTCCAACTGAGCTCTGGGTCGTCGTCGGAGAACCCCTTTCCTTTGACTACCTCCCCGACGGCGACGAGAAAGACATCACGTACGGATGATGACACAGACGGAGACGACCACGACGTGGGGGAACCCCTGCCCTCCCCATATGCTTGTGGCTGGTTCTGACCAGCACAGGCCTGTCCACCCCTTGTCCCCCTGCGTCATCCCTTACGTCCCTCCCTTCGTCTCGATTAGCCAAGTTGCATAAATATGAGACGTAAAGCAATATTCAATCAATCAAATTGGCTACATTTGTTGCGTGACTATTGTTCGGATTCCATATCGGACTTGCATACATTAGTGAACTAACAACTAAAGAAGTGAACAACATACGGAGAGTACTTATTTTAAAATCACGCGCACAGTTTCTGCGAATAAACCCCACCAAACGCATTGCTTTAGGAACAACCTTGTCAAAATGTTTATTGAATGACATATCTTGACTGAGTATAACCCCAAGGTCGCTAATGGACGTATTCCTCTCCAGTATATCAAGACCAATTTGATAATTGAAGACTACATAATGTCTCTTGTTAGTAAAACTAACAACCTTATACTTGGAGATGTTCAGCACAAGCTTGTCCCCCCGCATCATTCCTTACGTCCGTCCCTTCGTCTCGATTAGCCTAGTTGCACAAATATGAGACGTAAAGCAATATCCAATCAAAAAATTCAGCACAAGCTTCTATTTTCTACACCATTGGTAAACAGCGTCCAAGTCAGTTTGCAACAGTTTATTGTCAAGAGGGGATAAAATTTCTTTGTATAATTTAACATCATCTGCATACATTAAAACTTTTGAGAATTTTATACATCTTGGTAAATCGTTTTCAAATAGCACAAATAAAAGGGGGCCCAAAATAGAACCTTGTGGCACGCCAGAAGTTACTAACACATCATCAGACTCGTCGCCATTTACACATACTGTTTGTCGCCTTTCAGAAAGATAACTGGAAAACAAGTTAAGTAGGTTCCCACTAACCCCAAACCATTTGAGCTTGCACAGAAGTAAACTGTGGTGAACTGAATCAAATGCCTTTGAGAAGTCCGTATAAATGGTGTCCGTTTGGAGCCCGCTATTGATATTTGATGATACATCAGCAGTAAAAATTCCTTAATTTGTGACAGTGGATCGTTTAGGCACAAATCTGTGCTGAGAAATTGAAAGAGAACATGAAGCATGTTTAAGAAATTTACAGTGCAATATAGATTCAAATATTTTGGGAAAAGTTGACAATAAAGTAATAGGACGGTAGTTCGTTATTTTGAACCTACTTCCTTTCTTTAAAACCGGAATAACTCGACCACACTTCCACTTTTTTGGAAATACGCCTTTTGCATACAGTTGGAAAAAAGCTTCGAAAGAGGGACTGCCAGAGATGTTTACAACTTTTGATTAGTTTAATCGGTATACCATCAGGACCTAAGGCCGTGCCAGATTTGAGTTTGTTTATAGACCACTCTACGTCGATAATGACATAACCATATTGATATTCGTATATTCGTATTGATATTCATATTGATATTGAAGTATCGACAGGGGCGTAGCCAGGATTTTGTTTCGGGGGGGGATGATTATGCCCGAAAACGAGGTGGCGTGGACCAGCTGGGGTCTGGGGCAAAGCCCCAGCCGCCGGAGGCTATTTCGCCTTCGGCGAATTTTTTTTTTGATGACTGTTAATTTTAGAGGCCTAAAACGAGTTTTAAGGCGAAAATATTGTATCACAAATAATGGTGAAATATACATATATAACCGCTAATACACAAGGTAACTGTAGGTTTAGAACCCTTTGATATAAACACTAAGGCCCGGTATTATGAACAGCTATTAAAAATTGAGTAGCTATTAACTTGTTTTCACCATGACAACCACCAATCAGAAACCTTGAAATACGCCGAATAGCGATTTATTAGCTACTAACTTTTTATTAGCTGTTCATAATTCGGCCCATAAAAATACTTCTTACCTTAAACTGCTAGCTGCAAACGTCTAGGTGATTTCGCCATGTGATCGAGCACCTTGTCTATGGAGACATCCACATCACGGTGAACAGATAACAGGGCTAATCCGTTCAAACGAGCTTGAGAAACAGTGTTCCTTAGGTATGTTTTTAATCTTCTCAGCGTTGAAAACGACCTCTCGCTCGACGCAACGGACACTGGCAATGTTGCCGCAATTTTAATTAATTTGTGGATCGTCGGAAATAGCTGAATGTTACACTTGTTAAGTGATTCGAGGAAGTCAAGATTTCGATCACTTACTTCGGTGTCTAACCACCTTCGCCTCCACATGAGAAACTCTCCCTTGATGGTTGACAATGGGTGATTAATGTCCTCATGCCATTGATCTATGAAAATGTTAATACCATCTTCTATTTCCTCACTACTGACCGTAACACAATTTTTGGGAAGAAGGATTTGAATTTGTTGAAGCACTGCTTTGTGGTTGAGAAATCGGTTGTGAATTTGTTCTGACATATGATCCAAAACGGGATGTAAATAGATTGCCGGTAATAAACCTCTGGGTCATTTGAAGGGTAGTTATCTCGATGCACCTGTTTTCCAATTTTTCTGGGTAAAACAATGGAAATGCCATTCTTTTCAGAGCGCTCAGTAGCTTCGAGGTATATAGCACTAAATTTTGTTTCCGCTTCAGTTCTTAGTCCTTGGATTTCTCTTTCCAAATGTTCTGCTTGATTGACGCAACTTGCAAGATCACATTGCTTGAGTTGTAATGCTTTTGACAGATTGTACGTGAGGCCAAACACTTGACAAGTTACACCGAGAGCAATGATGAAAGTACTGTTTTGTACTGCAGTTAGGTGTCTGAAGGCCTTTGAGGATGTATCAGTGTCATCAGGGAAGTTTTGAATTTCTTGCAAAGCATTGCAAATCGGATCATACAAATCATTAAATAAAAACAAGGCATCCTGATGTTCAACCCAACGAGTCTCACAAAATTTCAGAAGGCGTGTTCTTTTGGCATTTTCGTTCTCCTCTCTCACCATTCGCTTCAACACAGCTTCGCGTTTGGCAGACACGCGGAAAAAAGAAATTATTTCTTTGACTGTCCCAATGCAGTTTCGAATTATAGGGATATTGCATGAATGGGATAGCGCCAAGTTCAAACAATGATTCGCGCAGTGTACGTACAGTGCTGACGGATATTTTTCTTTAACTACGGCCTGGCAGCCATTGAAACGCCCACTCATTGCTGCGGCACCGTCATACCCTTGCCCCCTCATGTTTCGGGGATCAAGCCCAACTTGTTGAATATTATGAATCAGTGTTGTAGCCAACGCAGCACCCCTGAGATCATAAACGGGAACGAACTTGAGGAAATCTTCACGAAGTACAAAGTCTGAGTTCAGCTCATCGTGATGCACGTACCGAACACAAAGGGAAAATTGTTCTATTCCTGATACATCAGTGGTTTCATCTGCCAGAACACTAAAAACTCTTGCTTTGTTCACTCGGGCTACCAACTCGTTCACAATCACGTGTTCACATCCTTCAATTACAGTATTCTGAATTTGTGGACTGATATATGTGGCATTTAAAGCGCTGGTCTCAAGATGATTTTTCAGGATGTTATCCCCGCTTTCAATGCGATATCGCAACAGAGCTCGGAAATTTCCATCGTTCTCTGTTGGTTCATTTAGTGAAAGGGGTCCAGAGTCGTTGTGACCTCGCAAGGCAATTCCTTGTCTACCACAAAGAATTATGGTTTTTATGATAGGCGTTAGTTTTTTTCGGTTATCTTCTATTTGCGATTTTCGGGCCAAATCAATTTGTACATCGACACTCTCAATTCTTTTCTCGTGCACAGCAACAAGATTAACTGCATAAGTTGCACATTTTTTATGGTAAACTGTGGATTCATGACGCCTAAATTCTTCTTTGGCTTTTTTTCCAACGTTGATGCGGACGGGTCACTAATGCTCCCAAGCGTTGGTGGTCTCCTTTTCCCACGTCCGTGTTTGAATTTAAAAACAAAACGCACATTCGGCAAAACGCTCCCTCCTTTACTTCCGAATATGAAAGCCACGGAAATTCTGCTAACCACGATCTTTTCGTAAGCCGACAGGAAATTTATAAAACTCAGGTGGCGACCACGCGGTTTTCAGTAGCGAACATTTTAATTCGTCGGATATGACATTACTTTTAACATCCACGTAATTACCAACGTCAAGTAAATGACCCGATACTTGAGCGTTACTTTCATTGTTTCACATTCTTTATTACAACTTCCCTCTGAAGGGCTGCTTCTCTCCCGCTCAGTAACATCTGTTTGAGTGTTATTATCGGCTATTGTTATGGTGACGTTAGCACTGTCTGTGTCATCGACAGTCACATTGTCTAATTTGTGCCTTTTACTGAAAAAGTCGCTTATTTTACTATTTTTACCCTTATTCATGTTGAAATAGTATCAGTCACTTATCAGATAACATCGCAATGATCACACACTGTCATGTACACACTACATAAGTAAAATAGTATCAGTCACTTATCAGATAACATCGCAATGATCACACACTGTCATGTACACACTACATAAGCAAATATTTTATGCATATGCCGCACTAATTAAAAACACAATTCATAGAACACACACAGGATTCGGATACAACTACTACACGCGATGACAGAAATAATACACGTCTTCTCTGACAGGCACGGACTCGACAACTGTCTCTAAGTCACAATTGCCCATCTCGCTGACAAAACAAGAGGCCTACCCCTAACTAGGCCACTGGCCCACTACTCCTACCCTTGCCTTACACAAAGGAGCGGTTACTGACCTGCTTAGACGAAACTGCATTGATTTGCAGAATAACCTGAATCTGAAGGCGGAATGCTAAGACACACTTTGTTTACATCTACCCTGGGTAGAAAAACTAATACATTATTGTGACTTCTTCATTTTGTAAAACAACTTTAAAATGTTAGTAATAATGTACATATTGGAGCACTCATCTCAAAGAGTACAATTGCCTTTTGCCTTTGTGTAGAGAATAAACATTTTATTTTTTTTTTGATTTCGGGGGGGGATCGAACACCCTGATCCCCCCCCTCGCTACGCCCCTGAGTATCGATGTGCATCCCTAAGGATAATCACTCGCTTCCCGCGCGATTTAGGAGCGTCGAAGGTGCAGCACCTACTGCTGTCAACCTTTCCTCTAGTCATGTGTGTCATACCAGGTTTCATCTAGCTATATGACATGCATACTTTCCGATCTTCATTTCTGGATTTTTCTTAGATATGTATATCGAAACGACGAAATACGAGTTAACTCCATCAAAACCTGGCGATTGTTGAGTTTGCGGTGGCAAAACCCCAAACTTTTGACCACCTGCAGCAGTGTTCGTTTGCAATAGGGAAACTCGTAGTCGCTGTTTTCGGTTTTCTTCACTAATTTTGAGTACAGGGACGGCATTGTTGGCACTTCTTTGCTCTTATACATTTCGTAAATTATACGTCGGATCAAGTCACACATAAAACTATCAATTTTACGAAAGCATAACTTTTTTACTTGTTTCGGTGTTTTAACACCGCGCGACGATATCTTTTTGACGGTCGAGTATTCTACTTTCAAAGCTTTGGACGTTTTAAGAAGAAACGTTCGTTCTCCTTTGGCATTGAAATTGTTCAGTAAATTAAGCACCATTTGCTGTTTGCGTTTTGTCAATGTCTTGTTAGAATATCTTCTTCCGGGCGTACGTTTCAGTGTACTTCCAGTCATTTCATCTGTGGGTGGAGTTCTTACCGGGTTTAAGGAGATACTGGTGTAGTAAAACTATCATTGTTCTCTTCCACATATACACTCAAGACATCTATAGCGCTTTCATTATCACTGTCCTTAACAAATGACGAAGTCTTCAAAGCCATCGACCAGATCAAGTCGCGAATCATACTCGAGCCACTTCTTTATCCCCATCTCGCCAAACATCATCACGCACTCTTGCTGGTCAGGCTCCATACATCCTACTTTCACGGAAAGTTTCTCGAACACTGTGTCAGAGAGACAAGGTTCATTACATTTATCCATCGGATGAACGTAGAGTAGGCTAGGAACTTGGAGCTTAACTGCTCGCGCATGTATTTATATAGAGACGGGGCTAATAACTCTACTGTTGAGTGCCCTTAAACAACATTAACTAACTAATAGTAAAAAAAAAAACAGCAAGTTTTGCTGGTCCTTTGTCCACGGTGATTTGTCATCTGGTGATCGCAGCATCATGGCAACCAATGTCAATTGCGGCCCTTCAACAAACAAACCCATTGTTTGCAACGCCTCTGCCTCTGTCACTTTATGGATTCGTTTTTTAAGAGAAAAAAATTCGGTTTGTTTTCTTGCTAGTTAACTAGTTGTTGCTTCTAGTCTACTTCGCAAAGCCAATTTTCGGGGAGTCTTCTCTTCATCAACACTCGACTGTGTACTACCGCAGCTTTCGTCATTTGATACATTAAGGAAGGAAAAGCTGCTTCCTTTTGGGGAAAATGTACTGTCACGTGTCGAGTCGATGTTGGACATAGGCATCAGCTCAAACGAGTCGTCCAATGCAGCAGTCGGCGAACTGGCGGCAGGCTCCTCGTCTGATGATATTTGTTGTTGGGCACGATGTCTAAATGTTTGCGTGGCTTTTTTAATTATCCTCTAATTTTGACTGGGCCTCAGGCTGGCCATATATAGTGAATAAAAATAAAGTTGCCTGGTCAGAAAATGTAGCCATCATAAAACTATGTGTAAAACAAGTGTAGCCGAAAACGGACGCAAGCTTTGAGGTTAGAATAGCTGGGCGTGTCGTTTTTTGCTTGGGTTGGTAACCAGCGTGCGTCTCTGACTCAGTGTTCGACGTGGGTTGAAATTCCAACTAGCATTGCTACTCTGTGCGTTCACACTACAAATGTTACCTGCGTTATCGGCCAACCCGCGATAGAAAGCGAGTAATAAAAACGCGGTCCAAAAGGGTGAGTGTGCTACTGCTGCCTCGGGAGGCCGCAACGTTGAAGCAGGGAGCTGCCCGTGCGTTGGTGGTGTTCTCTCGACAAGATGTGACAGATGTGACGAGCGTTTCCATTTGACTCTGCCGGAAAAAATAGTCACTGTTTTTTTTGTTTTTTGTTTGTTTGTATGTCTCGCCATAACGTTCGAACGGAGGTTCGGATCAAGTTGAAATTTGGACCATCCGCAAGCTTCGTTCTGGATTGAATGCCATTAGTTTTGTGGCAAAATCATTCAAAAAGTTACAAAGTTACATTAAAGTTAATTGAATTTTTTTTTTCAAACTTAACTGAGACAAAATCTGAGGGGCAAGTATATTAAGTAATATATATATCAAGTTAGTATATTAAAATACGAACATGCAAATTTTTTATTAGGCCTAGAGACAATTTACTTTTTTTATGGGTCTGATGTTTTCGTAATTGGACTGGCTATAAATAAGAAAGTATCATTATATACCCGGATAACTTATTTTACAGTAGACCTAGGCCTACAATTGCTAAAAATTATATTACTCACATAATTTTCTCAAGTGCCATTTAAAAAAAAAGTTTGAGCCACGCATTCATTAGAGGCTTACCAACTAATAACGGGATGTAAAGCAACTGGTAAAATTTTGACTGGAGTCTTCACAAAGGGGTATGACCGTACGAGTCATTTCATATGACAACAGCTGTATCAACACAGCCTGAAATAGTAGGCCTAATATAAATTGAAATTACTATTAATTTATGGTGGATCTGACTTCTGATCATAAAGCACTAGGCCTACATCCTCAATGCAATTTTGGTGTGTAAAGCGATTGTTTGGATCTCCTTCAAGTCTACTGCAGCAACCCGCCTTTGATCATAGATATCCTCAAGAGTAACATAACCTGCATTGAACTTTCGGGAGTCGCCATTCTATCTTTCGCTTTCGTTTAGTCGCACGTCTCACTGCAAGAAATCAAATTGTTATGTGAAAGTTTCTACTAGAAACGGAAAATAAAATAATATACCCAGCAGAAACAAATCCAAAACAGTTTGGCACATAAAAAATGAACGTACAAACAAAATAGGAATAAATGTACATGAAAATATTGAAATAGAAGTTGGTATCAAAATAAACTAAAGGGGGAAAAGAAAATCAAATGCTTTCAATAAATATTTTGCAATTAGTAGCATCAAGTATACAAAGAAAAATTATCACTGCTGATTGCTATTGCCTATATACTTCATCTGAATCGTTGCAGTACTGTTCCAATCAATTCAAATCTACATGGCACCAACAATCCAGATTTTATTAAGTGGACCATCTCGGTAGCTTAGGGGTAAAGCACCCGACGGGCAATTGGGAGACCGGGGTTCGATACCCCGCTGAGATGGACATTGTAATTTCTGGATTGATTTCCATTTTAACCAATCACACCTACGAGAGTGTTTCCCGATTAATGAAATAATTGAGAAAAAAATTTTACTGACTTACCATTGAATGTACTCCAGTGTAGCTGCAATTTCATGCGGATGCACTATGTTGAACACATAATATGCCTTGAACATTGCCATCGTTGCCTTGAATAAGGTAAGGTTCAGGTCGTCTAAGACTTATTTTTCTACCGCCACTACGCAGCATTGCTCAGTTGTTATTGTGGTGAGTTTTCCTTAAAATTAAAAATACATTGTCAGCCAGTGTAAATAATGTTTTTGCTTTTTTATCTACAAAACTTAAAGGGGCTAAAAAACCCAAAAATTATTTTTTACCACGTGATCTATAGCACAATACTACACTTAAATGACTGTTTAAAAAATTATATCTTGTAACTGTGATTTAACACGAATTTTTTAACTTTTTTGATCCAGAAATTGGCAAAAATTGGTGTTTTGGAAAATTTCCTAAATCGGCTTTAACCTGCTTCTTTTTTGGTCCACATAGATACTAGAGCATATAGTACCAATCTAAAATGCCCCTTTATAACATCGGGTCTTGAAACTGTGCCCAAATATACCCTCAAACACTCAAAAATATGCATTCCAAAATCACACCTCATCTTGGTAATCAGCATATTTTGACCGAACTACTTGCCCAAATTACAAAACAAAATAAAGAGAATTTACAAAAAAGGCTGTCGAGTACGTCAATGATGGCCAATATTTTTTTGGATCAAAATTCTCCAAGGTCACGGGGCATAAAGATCGTCCCCATGTTATTTCTTATGGGAGATTTTTGCCGATGGGACCTAGCTCGAAAAGTGTCATGTTTGACAATTTTTTGGGAGGTCATGGTGGCCCCAATAATTTTTCTGTTAATTGCTAAATTCATTACTAGTTAGCCTGAATGAAATATATTTTTTGAGTTTAGCGGTTAAATACCCCTTTAAGACCAAATAAAACAATTCAGTATTTCCAAACTATAATCAAAATGAGAGTTAAATTATTTCTCCTTTTTACACCAAAACTAGATGAAACAATCTTTCTTTCTGAAAATGCTATGCTATGTAAGCCACTTTGCAAGCCTGGTCAATGCCACCATTTATTTCCTCTATGACCAACTGATTTATATCCTTCCTAGGCATAATGCCCATTATATCACTACTTCTGCTCCATGCACCAAACCTTATCTTACCAACCTTATCACGCTTCTAATTTATATATGATTTTCTTGTTTAAGTACCTGTACCTTTATGTACCTTGTACTCACATTTCCGTATTTTTCATATGGAAATAATATGAAAAATTAAATGTTCGTCTGTTATTTAATGAATGAAAACGAAAAAAAACCCGTTATTATTTACATTTTTATTGATTCAAAACTACGTTCCGCTGGCAGGTTTTAATTCTCTTACACGCAGAGACACCACCCGCCCCCTTCACATTCAGCTGTAGATACAGGAAGTGAGAGCCTTACAGTTGCTAATCTTCACATGTTCGGAAATGTCTTGCTTTACAGCCAGTTGGATTATTTCTCGGTAAGTCAACCTCGAGTAGTTTGGACTAGATGGTTCGCTCTGGTGGAAGTGTACTGTTGGCTCTGGTGGAAGTGTACTGTTGGCTCTGGTCGAAGTGTACTGTTGGCTCTGGTCGAAGTGTTCTGTTGGCTCAATCTCTATATTAGTGAATGTGACTTGCTAATTCTGCAACGTCAATAAACGGCTTTTCCAACAATGAGGTGTTAACTCACATGGCTTAGTATTATATATAAGTTTTGAGAAACTTGGCCTTCGAAAAACCAACTGGATTTGTGAACTTTTTTTCAATGCTAGTTTTTGCCCGTTCCTCGAAGTCTAAACCCACCAGTGAAACGAAATGATTCTCCTTGAAAATCCCATGCCCCCCCTCCCATATATTCATTCATTCAATCCAGACTTTTTTCTGAAATGCTTGGAGGGGGCGAATAATGTTAGCTGTTAAAACAACTAATACTACTACTCAGAACGTACTCTAAAAGCCTAGTTTTAACATTTATCGCCTGTGGTGATATTATTAGGGGGCTCCGCCAAGCCCAACCGCCCCCCCAAGCTGTTTTTGCCTGGAGAGATTTGTCCCGCTACCTTGAGTTTAAATTACCCCAACCCTACCTGCGGCGCAACCTAAATGTGAGTGCACGCGCTCATTGTGTTGATGATTGCATCGCAAGGCTGCAATTTTGGCTTTCACAGCATTTGCATCGGTGCAGCGAGAAAGTTCCGTAGCCACCATTTGCCCAAAGTTTTGCACCCTATTTGGTGTTGCCGCGGGCTTGTTCAAACGTGGTTCGCTATTGAATTCAGCGTCTGATGAAATTTTGCATCCGCTTGGTCATCTTTATCGTGTTCTTTCCGCTTGACCCCACCTACCACCTTTACGGCTCGTCCACTGAGTGGCAGGGGCACTAGGCTGTACAATTGGCGGCGATGGATTGGATGATGTTGTAGTAGCAGCTGGAGATACGGAAGATGATGATGATGAGGATAAATAGTGTGTCAAAGACAATGGCGCAAAAGGAAGACGGCTGTGTAGATGAAAAACCGTTGGTCGGAAGATTTTGAGATGTTGAGGTAGAGCACTCCTCCCAGTTGTCAGTTACCGGTATATAAAAAAAAATGACGTCGCTGCCGGGGGTGCAATTTCCTTCGTCAGTGTATGTTGGGTCGGAGAGTTGTAGTTAGTTTGGGACGTATTCTTCCTTGTACTCAAGTGTGGCATCAACCACAACAAAGAAGAATACAAGTGCCATTTTGACTTGGCAATTTGACCATACACAACAGATATACAAATATCACTCTACTCCAGCGTTTCCCAAACTTTTGGTACATAAGCCCCATTTGGATAAATATTTTAAGCTGCGCCCCCATTTCCTGGAATTTGCAGTTATTGTGTTAGTTTAAAACTAGCATACCATTAAGTGTGATGGGTGTGAATGTTTTTTTTTTCAAAATGTTTGAAAGTGCAATGCGTAGGTCATTTTCCACATTGATGCGGTTGCGGTATTTGGGTTTTACTGCAGCTAGGGCCGAGAATCCAGTTTCACATAGGTACGACGTGGCAAATGGTATTACTCGCATTGCATGCTCGTACAACTGTGGGAATTCTTGCTTTACATTCAACCAAAACTGGGGCGGTGATCTGTCTTTGAATTCAAGGCTCAGGGTGCTGTCATTTGACAAATCAATTTCCTTCCTTCGCTAAATTGTGTGGAGGAATGCTCTTGCGATTTAATTTCTAGAAGAATGGCTGCATGATCTGAGAAATGTGGATGCTACAGTAAGTGAATATATTATCAAGGAGGGTACTACTATTGCCAAGTGTACGAGTAGGAGTGTTGATGGAAGCAACCATGTTAAAAGATTCGATCATGTCTAGGAGGCGTGTCTGTGCGGTAGATTTTAATAACATGTTAATGTTGAAATCTCCGCAAAGAGCAATTTTTGCTTTCTCAACGTTCAATAAAATTAACCTCCATTTTTAATATTGCCTGGTGTCTCCCCAACTGAGGTGCCTCTGCCTGGTCATGATTCCTTATATACGAATCGTGCATAGAAACATCCCTTTGTGTGACGTATCGCCATAAGAAGTAGTCCGGAGACCTGACTGACTGCTCGCTACTATAGGAGGCGGAAAAAAACAAGGTTTTACCTGACTTCACCTGCCTTACGGTCTATAGTGTCGCATTCTCTAAGATTCACCGGTTGTTTGGCTACTCAAGGCGATCGTGACGGTACTGCGTGCGGCATCACCCCATAACATCATTAATAAAAGAGAAGGCATTTCTAGATGAAAACCTATAAATTTCTACTATTGAATATGTTTCCTTCCTGTTCCAACTCGCAACCTTCTCGTGGTTTGGCCTGTGATTAGGGGAGTTTTACTCCCTGAAACTAATGGCGAGCTCTGGGTCGTCGTCGGGGAACTTTCCCCTTCCCTTTAACTACCTCCCCGACGGCGACGACATTGACAACACGGACGGACGATGACACAGACGAAGACGACCACGACGTGGGGGAACCCTTGCCCTCCCCATATGCTTGTGGCTGGTTCTGACCAGCTCATGCCTGTCTACCCCTTGTCCCCCCCTGTCCCCCGTACTTCCCTCCCTTCGCCTCGATTAGCCAAAGTGCATAAATATGAGACGTAAAGCAATATCCAATCAATCAATCCATCTGTATGATGTAGTAATTTTTATCGCATTTCCTTTGGTAATTAAGTAAATTGAATTCATAGATATATTCTAATCAGAATTAGTAGTAATTACATACATAGTAATTTATAAAATAATCTATAGCAATTCCAATCGGCAGTACTTACAAAATGCTTTGCTTTCGTCGCCGGGCACTGGTCGTATCCAATTTTTCAGGGCATTCTCCGACTCCCACACTTTCCTATATCTTTGGGCGTACTGCGGACGGCCCATTACGATTTACAAAGCAGAAAAAACATTCACTTTACACTGTACACACACTCACAGAATTTCAGAATTCAGACTGTCATACAAACTGCCACTCTACTCTGTCAAGTTCTTTTACTACGGTCACGACTCGCATGTCAACAAACAATGACGGGAGTCGATCAGTCGAAAACCAAATCGAACAGTCAAGTTTTAACATCTGGCTCAAAATTCGATCTACAAAACAGCACGAAATTTGAATTCGTGCACTGATAACACACTACACAGTAACAGACTCCGTTTTTTAAAATAGATCAATTGGTATTTTACTTCTTATACACCAATAAATAAAATTAAAATAAGTTGTAAATTTGTATAATTGAGTAAAAAAATTTTTAAAAAAAATCACAAACCGCGTAATTTTATTTGACCACTATTTTGAAAGTAAAATACCGCTAGTCTCAGTTATATATTTTTGCCACTTTAATACTTTCGAAAACACTAGATCTAGTGGCAAAACCGCTAAATTGGCAACACTGCTCTCTTGTTCGGCCTTCACAGCACATGGCGTTGGCTTCTGTTTTTGCTGAATGTGTCCAGCTAGACGTCTGTTATCTTTAAGAGAATGTCTGTTCTGTCGAGACTGAAAGGTTTTGTTGCTACGCAGTAAAGCGTTGTGTGATCTCAGTGTTGTTCTGCGTCTATTCCGTCCGCACAGGTTGTGCTGCTTCTGCTTGTGCGAGTTCAGAGGCTTGACACACTATAGTGGTGCGGGTTTCTGTGCTGTTTTTTGTTGTTGTATAGAGTTATACATTTAATTTATAAAATTGGTTTATATTACTGAAGAGGATTATCTAAATTAACTCATCTCATTTTCATCCAAGTTGCATAAATATGAGACGTAAAGCAATATCCAATCAATCAATCATGTGCTTATGTCATCATGTAACATCGATATGACCTCGCCGACCCGCACCTTTAGACCACCATCTACACAGGCTGGTGTCGGACGTCTCAGAAGAATGCACCTGTGCTGGCTTCGCCTCTAACGTACGTATCAAAACAATGTAACGCACGGAATTACGAGGTATCGGACGTCTCAGAATAATGCAACAGTGCTAGTGTGCTGTTAAGTTGCATAAATATGAGACGTAAAGCAATATCCAATAATAATAATAAAAAATATATTATTATTATTATCATTATTATCATCACTTTGATTATTATTTTATATAGACTTTTCTCTTGCTCTGCAAAGATTTATACTTGCACACTGTACTAGTCTAAGAAAATAAAAATATATCTATCTGAAATATAATTAAGTTGACGGACAACAGTTAATTTAATACGATATGCCTGCCTATAGGCTAATAAATTTCTAGGCGAATCACAACAACAGATTATTGTTCTATTTTTCAATAAACAGACCTAGCAGCAAGTTAAACGACTGCGAAACATTTGATATAGTACCTTTAACCTCCTCATGCTCAAAGATTTACAGACTCAAAGTTGTGTCTCGATAAAAATGGCTGACTTATGAACATATTCATACAGCAATGCTAACAAGACAATGCCAACTGGTGTCGATTTCATGGCCACGGTATTCATTTACAAGTATTGCTTTTGAAGTAAAATGACCCATTTAACAGTTAGTCCATAGTAAAAGAAAAATCCCTGAAAATGTGATATCTGCAACAATAGTGTCGTCACGATGAGCCACACTACATATCTTCATATATTACCTGCAACCAATTAATTACACACCTTAAAGTACATGCGCCACTGTCATCAACACGATTTGATAGAAAGACAATGCACCTTGAGTGCAGCTTCGATATGACCTCGCCGCCCCGCACCTTTTGACTACTACCTGCAGGCACACAGCAGAGCAGCCTCGCACTCGCCTCGCAGTCGGTCTGTTGTTCTTGTCCCAGGCGGACGTGTTTTGTCCGCGCTCTTCGCTCTGGTCTCATTGGGCCTCCACAGTACATGTAGTTAGCTTCTGCTGCTGCTGTATGTGTTGCTTGTTCCAAGTCTTTGCTGTATCCTCGTTTCTCATTTATAATTCTGTTAAATGTTTGTCGCTTCAGGAGGTTGTCCGTTCAGTCCAGGCTGGAACGTTTGGTGCTCTCTTTATTTTGTCCTGCTTGTCAGAGAAGCGCTAGGCCTACGTCTGTTCGGTCCGTGCAGCCTGAGGAGTTGATGTCCAGAAAGTGATAGGTTCCGTCTGTTCAATGTGAGATTAGAGCCTTGACTCGGTTTATGTACTGTGCTTCTTTCCGCTCTTAGTTCAGCTCTTGTTCGGCCTCCACAGCACATGGCGTCGGCTTCTGTTTCTGCTGAATGTGTTCAGTTAGACGTCTGTTATCTTTAAGAGTATGTCTGTTCTGTCGAGACTGAAAGGTTTTGTTGCTGCTCAGTAAAGCGTTTGTAATCTCAGTGTTGGTCTGCATCCGTTCAGCTTGTGAAGTGGATGTTTTTTATGTTTTATTTATTATTATTCAATGATTATGACAGTATGTACAATCATTAGTAATATCACAACGAGCATAGCCCTTAACACACAGAATTGTGTGTGATATCTCTTCTTCTGTAGAGCTTATGTAGAGGCTTGACACACTATAGCAGGTTTCTGTGCTGTTTTTGTTGTTGTAAAGAGCTATACCAGCTGTGCCAAATTTGTGTGTGTGTGTTGAGTTCTTAAAATTTCCCTTTGCTGCTAAAATGCTAAAATACAGCTATTTTGGTTTTTCAGTTTTATACTATTTTGATCAAGATAATTATTGCGTGTCAAATGCATTATTTTCTCTAAACCTTTTGAGAAGATTGGTAACAATGATATATAATCGTGCCCCTACGATAGGTCTAAAAAATAAAGTACCAGCTGAGCTGTGGTATGGTAGAAAAGTAAGTATTGAAAAGCTTCGAGTTTTCGGTTGTTCCGCTTATCTCAGAGTTCCATTGTAAGCACCCCTACAGTGCATGACATGTAAAAAACTTCAGCCTCAAATTAACATTATTGTAAATTATTGACCTGACTCACATGAGCTAGGCTAGTAATTGTTAATGGAAAGGTTCAATTATCTACTTGCCTTCTGTTGGCTATGTATGGTTCCAAAAAACTCATGGCATTTAAGTATCCCCATTGCGGTCTTGCTTTGTAAGCGCTTCCACTTGCTCCAGGAGCTTTCACTGTATTTCTTTCCCGCACATATTTGGAACGTAGCCGGTCCCATGAAGATAAGCACGTTGCCACTGAAAAATAGGAACATATTGTTATCTTATTAAAAAATAGGGTCTAGGCCACCCTTTGAACAAAATTTTGTTTGACAAATTGATAAATGAATACAATATAGACCATGCCTTCGAACAAAAATTTGAGAAATTGGTTCTTAAAGGTCTATGCCCTAGGTGGTTCGCCACTAGGCAACGGCAACGTGTGTCACTAAGGCCTAATTTGCATGTGCGAGTGAGTGTGTAGTGGATTATGTTCAATAGCTGGGCTTGTGGGGTCTAGTCCATGTAGGCTTATAGGACTATAGACCTAGGCTAGGCCCTAGGCTTATAGGACTATAGACCTAGCCTAGGCCCTAGGCTTATAGGACTATAGGTATGGCCCTAGGCTTAGGACCAGGTAAGGTTCGAGGCCTAGGCTAGCCCTAACGCCTTAGATCAAATGAAGGGAGGGGCCCTCGGTGAGTCAAGGTCTCTGGTTACCTGTGACTAGGGCCAAGGCCCATTGTTTCAAGAGTATTGATAAATGCATAATTGAATGCTGCAGTAATTCACAGCAGGAGCAGGGTTAAACCTGTCCTAGGGAGCAGGGGCCTGACTTTCTTCTAGGCACATATTTCAACACACACAAAATTTATAATTATAACTTACCAGGTAGGTTTAAAGTGGAAGCAATTTGCTTCCACACGTTCTTTCTTCGTCTTTCTTCGTTCTTCGTTCTCTTTTCGTCCACTGTGTGTTCTTTGGCTTCCTCGTAGCACTAACTCTCTTCATTTTCCTCTGTATCCTGGTGATATTCAACGAATTGATCCTTTTCTTCAAATTCAATTTCCTTTCCTTTAATGAACAAACACGAATTGACGATGCTCGTATTCCCGCCTGTTTCCAGCCAAGTGTATTTATTATTCGAAGGGCCAGTTTGTTTTATTGTAATTTAGAGTGGATTGTACTGTAATTTTTGGTTTTGGAGTTTGCCATTGCAGGTTGAACTTGATTGACATACGGTCGCTGACGCCTGTCGCCACTTCTAAGTTTGAAATCTTGTCAGGATTGTTAGTCAGGACGAGGTCAATTATAGATCTAGTCTATTTTGTGATCCTGGTAGCATCTTGTACCATCTGGTGGGGGGTTACGTTAAGAAAGGACGACAGAAAAAGGTTTGATACAGGGTTGCGAGGTTGTGCGTGATCAGCTTGGCACCAGTCTATTTCTAGATTGAAGTCACCGCATAACACAACAGCCTTGTAGTTCTGCTACACATCTTGCACTTGACTAATTGAGTTGACGAGATCGTTGTTGTCGCTGTCACTTGAGTTTGGCGCCCGATACGCTGATAAATACGTATTAAGAATCTACCCACTTGTTAAAATGACTGATTATCGGTGGGAGACTTTAAAAATATTAAGCAGTCCAAGCCAGCACTGTAGACGCAACAACATCAGACGCGCAAAACAATGACCAACTAGAGACCGGCACATTCAAGTAGGAAACACTGATCCACCCGCAAACGGCGCCAGAATCAACAAGGCTAATTTGGAACAACCTTGGAATGTATTATGTGCCTCGTTGCTAGGACAGCTTCAAAGTCACCGTTTACAAATTCCTAAGCCAAGATATGATGGATGTTAATCAATATCAGGAGTTAAAAGACTTCTGCCTGATGCAGGATTTGAACCCTGGACCTTTTGCATTGGAAGCAGGAACACTAATCACAAGACCAAGAAACCACTTACTTTCTCCTCTGTCCATGAGGAGCCCATGGAGTGTACAGGTCTCCTCCACACCCGCCACTTTGATCCCGCCATCTAGCTTCCTCTTGTCGACAAGGCCAATCTTATTCACGTCTATTAGCTCGCCGTTTTCCCTGGACAGAAACATGTAATTTTTGTTAATTGCCTTCACCTTAAAGTGTACAACACAAGATACTTATGAGGATGACACAGATTCTTACTAAACAACTTGTTTATTATCGACTAGTGTTTTGGACACTTTAATGAGCTGTACATTGGAGGCTTATTTCTCAATTTAATTTATCGGGAAACACTCCCGTAGGAGCGATTGATCCCAAACATTTAGGGCACAGCAATAAAAATAGGCCTAGGCCGACCCTAACCGTAAGTTCCAAGAACCAGCATACGATTATCCACTATGATAAATATAGACCCTAGGCCTAGGGTAGGCCTATTGTAATGCCTAGGACACACAAAGGCCTTATATTATTATTTAGGTAGGGTAGGCCTAGGCCTAGCCCATTATTATTTTCACCTTACCGTCTACTTGTAGGATTATTGCGTCGTAGACTTGCCAACCGGTGGTCGTCTTTTCCATTCTGCTACTCTACAATATAAGAATTCACGAAGTCCACATCAGTGTGGTCGAAATCCCTTATCATCTTTGCTGGTATTACACTCATCTTGCCTTTGTCCACCCCACTTAACCATTTATTAGGGCAAACTTCGGCATCTGAAATAAATTAAACGTGATGTAAGTAGGCATACAGTTAAATTAAAAATATATTTTTCAATCATAAACATATGCTAAGACTTAATAACGAACAATACTTATTTTAAAAACGGTGAAGATGAGCTGATGTTTCAAGATTACTCGCCACACGTGCACCTTACAGTCCTTGATCGAGTGCAAAGATGGCAGACAGGAAGGACAAACAAGTGGTGCGGGTGGTCGTTAGCCTTGGCTTTGAGCCCAAATTTGGGTTGGTACCCTGTGGGGCGCGCGCGGGACTGACTGCTCATTGGGCTGCTTGATTACACAGAATTACCAACACAAACCCCACTTATTTTGAACATAAAGAGTTGAGATTCAGTTTATTCAATGTTATCAGGTTTAGTTAGCTTTTATTCGCATGCTTTTTCTGAAAAGTAGCAAATTCGACCCTTTGGGGAAGATCATATATTAGACCCCTATTTTTATAGGGTCGAACAATCGACCCGTCATTTTTCGGGGTCGATTGATCGACCTCTAAGGGCTAACAACGTGGTTGAAAATGTTACCTTAAGGGTCTTAATTTCTCTACTGGAAGTTGATGGTTATTATTAAGTATACATAAGTCGCAATATGCAAATCAAGTAAGGCAGAAAATTCGACCCTTTAGAAGACATATTTCGACTGCCCAAGGTTGATTATATGATCATATTTTGATTGTATATTTGACTCCAAAAGAGTCAAAATTAGACCTTTAAGAAGACTTTTTTCGTCTTGTAGGGTTGATTTTATTCCCCTTGTAGTGAGATTAATAAAACCTTTGGGGTAGATATTTAGACCCCTAAAAAGACTATTTTCGTCTTGTAAGGGTTGATTTTATTACCCATCGTGTGGGATTATTAAAATCCTAATGGCAAAATTTTTGACCTCCAAGAACATTATTTTAGGCCTCTTCAGGTTGAAATTTATCCTCCTGTAGTGGGGTTAATGGAAACTAACAATTGTTTAATTAATCAATTAATCGATGAAGACGAATGTTCCTGTAAGACAGACATGCATTATTTAATAGCCAGTAGATAGATTAACATTACATATAAATTTCATGATGTTAAAATCTCAGAACTCTGCGAGGCTCGAACCTGGGTCACCTGGAGAAAGAGTATACACTGTCCTAGTCAATAAACCCAACACACCAAGACACCGTATAACTGAAACGCGTCTGTAGTGAATCATGTTGGGATATGTGCAAGTTTAGATATGTTTTTAAACTTTTGAAATGAGAAATTTAAAAATAAAAGTAGGTTTTCAGATTCTTGGCAATAAAATAACAATATAATATTATTTAAATATTAATGTACTCTTTGGGGTCGAAATTTCGTCCTGCCGGAAATCCTGCCTGCAAGGTGATATTAATCTACTTTTAGAGGTCACATAACAGTTTAAACTTGTCATTAAAGTAAGAGAATATTATGAAAATATTATTAAACTTTTACTCTTAACGACCCTATAAAAGGTGAAGATTGGAACCATTGGTCGATTGTTATAATTTTGAGGGATTATTGTTTCAGTATTTAAAGTGATATTCTTATACTTTTTGGGGTAGAATTCCCGTTTTTCAAGTCTGTTGACTGTCCATTTGTAAGTGAATATTATTCCAATAGATGCACATTTAACGACCTTTAAAGTTGAATATTAAAACCCTTCCGGTCGATTGATGCACTGTCTGAGGAATAATTGGTTCGGCCCGCAGAGTGATATTAATCTACTCTTAGTGGTCGAATTCCCGTCCTTTTAAAGTCTGTTTACTGGCCATTAGAAGTGGAATATTATTCCAACGGGAGTACATTGAGCGACCCATAATGGTGAATATTATAACCTTATAGGTCGATTAATGGTATATGTGAAGAATTATAAGTTCGACCCACGGAGTGATATCGATTTACTCTTCGGGGTCGAATTCCTGTCCTTTTTAAAGACTGTTCAGTGGCCATTTGTTGTTGAATATTATTTCAATAAAAGTGTATTTATCGACTCATGTAGATGAATATTGGAACATTTTAGGTCGTTTGAAAGTCTGTCTGAGGAATTATAGGTTCGGCCTGCAGAGGGATGTTAATCTACTTTTCGGTGTCGAATTTTCTTCATTTTTATTATCTATTATTATTCCGTTAAGGATAGTTTGTTTAACCATATGAAGACGAAATATATTACCCAAAAGGTATATATTTAGCTCATTAAAGGTGTGTTACATTTCGACCGTTGAGGGTTGATTAATGTTATTTTAATGGTTGAATTTATCCATAACAGGGTTGAGTACTATTCCTTTGAAAAGTCAATTTTCGGCCTTAATTGGTTGATTAGCCTAATCTACCCTTAGAGGTAGATTTGGGTCGATTGTGGTCGATTATTAAACCTTTTTGGATTTTTGATAAAAAATATTCCCCATTAAGTTGAATTTTTCACCTCTTAATACCCTATCCGACCCTTTTCTACCCTTGGGTAGAAAATTCAACCCTTGTATACCCCTATCTACCCTCATTTCGACCCACATCGACCTTTTGGATTTACAGTGTACAACAATGGTTAGTAGCAGTTAGTAGACATGCGTTTGTCTTTTTTCCAATCAGTCAAGTTTAGAAAATCTCCTGATAAATTTCTATTGAAGGGAAGAACTCTGGCATCCCTTTGACCACACCAATGGTTTTCCCTTTTCTAACAAGAGATGCAAAGCTTTTAACTATACAGCAAGATTCGGCAAATACCGATGATTTAAGTATTGAGTTGATGCTTCATCACTAACCCAGTAGCTACTTTTCTTAAAAAGGTCTTCTCAGGATGGGTTCTGGTATTATATATCTCATGTTATTTTTCTTACTGCGTCATTTATCTCTGCGGTTGTTGGCTTGTTGCTACCTTATTTTTCTCCATGAGAGTGGGGCTGAGTTTTTGGAATGGAATCATATAGTTTGAGAGAGCTGACGTTGGGGTGGTTAATGATGTAGATGCCAGTGAGGAAGAGGACTGGGGTGTCTGAACAGTTGATACAGGGGTTCTAACAGGGGCTTCTCCAAACAAAGCCGCCACTGCTTCCTTCAACTTTATGGCTTGAATGATTTTAATTAGAGGGTGCATGTGCACGGCAAATTCTACATGCTTTAGTTCACTCAGCTGTGTGACGCCAATCTTATCCAATTTTTCTCTGATGCTATCAACCTCAACTCCAGATACAATGCCAAAGATAAATTGAATTATATCATCCATCTGGAAAAAGTAATACATTATTAGGGATGAGGTTGAAATACTTACTGTGCATACAATTAACATATCAAAACAATATGTAACTAATTGCCCCTCAACAAACAAATCAAAATAGGCATAATAATACAATAAGTACAAACAGTATGCACACACGCAGATGTCACAAATTTTAATCATACTCAACATGCCGTAACATGCTTTTTAAAATATGTAGGTCTATGAGTTAGTTAGTAGGAGTAAGAATACTAGCTTTTATCTTCTAATAAACTGTCTTCATAACTTTATTTCTTGACTTTTTGTTTAATGCATGGACCCACAAAAATATGTTTATTTAAACTAGGAAAACGCGTAAGTCATTGTTAGACGACAAATGCGGTGCATACTTAATTTAAATTTTAACTGATTTAATAAATAACAACTGATTTTCAGTGGGGCCTTCACTTTAAAGCGACTAAGCCAACACTGAAGGCTGAGCGATAACCAACCAAAGATGGAGATATTAAATAGGAAATATAGCAATCAGTAGTTGAACAGTGCGAGCAAATGTAGATCAACGCCAAAATCAACAAGTCCAATTCAGAACCACTTTGAATTCATTATCTGCTTCGTTGCTAGAACGGCTGTAAAATCATCGTTAACTGGCAGTCTGGCCCTCAATCTATTTAACAACGAGATGGGACTGAAGATAGAACGAGATGATATAGCCCGCTCTCACCGGCTGGGCAAAACTAAAGGAAGGAGGTCCACCGCGCCCTATCATAGCTAAATTAGTAAGCTATAGGAAACGCAAGGAAATCTATGTGGCAAGAAAACCCTAGCTAATACTGGGTATTTTAATTCGTGAGGACCTCACGGCGACTAGAAGATTCGTCCTGAACAAAGCGGTCGAAGAAGCCGGCTCCAAGAACGTGTGGACAAGTGATGGCATCATATTTTGGTTACACACGGAAGGAGAAATTCGGCAACGTCACTCAAGGAGTTCGAACGGAAACGGATAGATCGCGCAAGCAACCCCAACGAGAACGAACGGCAGTCGGGCATTCAACCCTCTACATCAACGAGCCAAGTAACAACCCGAAGCGCTTCACGTGGTGGTCAACGTGCTGTCGTTGGCAGGGGTCGGGGGAGGGGAGGCCAAGCCCACCAGTGACAGCAGACGACTGCAAGACGACACTCCGTGACGTCGCCGTAGCAGAAGCAACAACAGCTGACGAGTGTTAGTATAATAATCACCTCTCGCCCAAGTATTGCACGTACTTTCACAATCAAGAGGGACCGTACCCAACTCTGTCCCGTGGCGGGATTTCAACATAGCAGTTGCGCACTTGGCAGCTTAGCGGGGCGTTCACGTATTTTAGCATAAATATTTATCTAATAAACTTTAACATTAGCTATAATATATTCCTTCAACTGATTTTTTTTAATAGTATCTAATAGTAGATTTCTGCATAAGTTTGTTAGATTGTTCTTAAACTAAACTTCTCTTAACTCTACATTCAACCATTGCATGTAGACTGTGCTTAAATTTCTTAATTTCCTCTACATTTGTAGTATTTTGTGTTGGTATTTTGTGTAATTTTAATCTATATAAACTATGGAAAATGAAGCTGCTTTTATACTTGATGAAGTAAACACAACATTCGTTCATAATGGCATTGACAAGGTTGAAATGATATTCAGCAAGGGTTTTGGGCTAAAGGTTATACACGCTAATATACGAAGTATACACAAACATTTTGACGAGTTTTAGTCGTTATTAATGAGTCGAAAACCGAATTCGATATAATTATATTAACTGAAACCCAACTCAAGGAAATACATACACATCAATATGAAATTAATGGCTACACTGCATATCACTATACTAACAAACTCACTAGTCATGATGGAATCTCAATATTTATTATGAATAAACAATATAATAAGTTGCAAGTGAATCCAAACAATAAAATAAGTCAAGGAAACTGTATTAACATTGAATTGGAGCAAAACCATGAATCATTCTCAATACTTGCCATATATAGATCTCCCTCCAGCAACATAAATTTTATTTATAAATCAACTACAAGCATCACTCACGGAACTGAAGAGTAGACACAACCTAATAATAACTACACCACAAATAACTTACACCCTCAAACTAGGGACTACCTTAACACATTATATTCAAATGGATTTATACCGCTGATCAAAGATTGTACTCGAGTGACTGAGAACTGCCAGTCTTGCATAGATCATATATTTCTTAAATCAAAAAGTGTATCCCAATTTCAAACAGGTATATTACATACACAAATAACTGATCACTACCCCATAATAATTGGGATGGAAAAAAATATATATCGGAAACCCACAACAAAAACAGCAGTCAATTAACGACTATCAATATAATCGACTACACTAAACTAGAAAAAACTTCTTTCCGAAGAAGAATGGGAATCAGTTACACACACAGATAATATTGATAATGCTACTAATAATTTCATTTGCATCTTAGAAGAAAATATAAAAACCGCAAGCAAAAAAAAAGTAATAAAAAACAACAACAAAAACAAAAAACTGAAACCATGGATTACACTAGGATTAATCACAGCTATTAGGAAAAGAGATTTATTAAGTAAAAAAGTCTTAGTGCACCCAGAGAATATTGAAATGAAGGCGACATACCGAAAATATAGAAACCACATTTAATAAATTAATACACATAGTAAGAATGACTACTACAAGAATAAAGTACTAGACGCTGAAAAAAGGGCATGAAGAAGGTATGGGATGTTGTAAATGAAGCCACTGGTAGGCCGAAACACCAAAACAAATCGGGAAATAGAGAGAATCAAATTATTAGATAACATTATAGTGACTAAAGATGACCCGAATAAAGTAGCTGAAACATTCTTGCAATATTTTAGTAACGTAGGGGGGAAAATGGCCGTACTATCATGAGTAAACCCATAAACCCTCATAGTATAAGCGATTTTCCCCATAAAACAACAACCCAATTCAATATTTCTTACTCCCACAAGCAATGAAGAGATTGCCGATTACATTGACGGATTAAAAACAAATTCGGCACCAGGCTTTGACCTAATAACTACAAAAACAATTAAACTAATGAAACTACATTTATTAAAACCACTTAAATATATAATTAATCTTAGTCTTTCAACAGGTACGTTCCCTAATATTTTCAAAAAAGCAATTATAATTCCCGTTTACAAAAAGGGGGACAAAAGTATTACTAGCAACTACAGGCCTATATCTCTTTTAAGCAATTTAGGCAAAATTCATGAAAAATGCATCAAAAAGAGGTTGTATGACTTTTTTAGAAAAAAACAAATGTCTGTCTAGTAATCAGTTCGGATTCCGAAATAATCTTAGTACTCAGGATGCAATCCACACCCTCACGCAATCCATAACTAGCAATCTAGATAAAAACAAAAAATCTATAGCCATATTTCTTGACTTAGCAAAGGCTTTCGATACAGTTTCACACACTAAACTACTTAAAAAAATAGAGCAAAATGGCATAAGAGGGGTAGCCTTAAGGTTAATTACCAACTACCTCAAAGATAGAGAACAATATGTGCGGATAGGAAAACACCCTCAGTAGTTCCAGAATAATTGAATATGGTGTTCCACAAGGAACAGTATGAGGGCCACTACTACTTTCTAGCTTTATAAATGATCTATGCAATGCCAAACTAGAATGTAAAATTGTAACATTTGCGGATGACACGGTACTTATTTTTTCAAGTAACAGTTGGGCTCAAACTCATAAAATTGCCGAGGAACAGACTAAAAAAATAAAACTGTGGCTAGACAACAATCTACTTACATTAAACGAGGACAAAACATATTACATTGCCTTCTCTGCCACTAAAGCTGACCTGCCCAAAAATAACTATGCCCTCAAGATCCATTCAACAAACTGTCTCTTAAACTCAAATGAGTGCCCATGCACTGAAATAAAGAACGTGCCAGAAATCCAATATCTCGGTGTGACAATTGATCAACATATGAAATGGAACTGTCACATAAACAACATAAAAAAGAAGTTGCGGAAAAACTCTCTACAAATTTTACACAATCAGGAACTTCCTTAAAATATCCACATTAAAAACTATCTATTATGCCTTGGTACAATCAATAATTCAATATGGGATTTTAGCATGGGGTTGGAACTTATTACAAACATCTTGAAACACTAATAATAATGCAAAAACATATCCTGAAGATAATTACTAAAAAGCACAGACTTCATCCGTCTTTGTTAGTCTACAAAGAAAGTGGGATCCTTAGCGTTCGAAAACTATATGTACAAGTTCTCCTAACACATGTACATAAAAATATAAACCAGTTTAACAAAATTAGCAAGGACAATAACAATAAATCTATTACTAGGAATCAAACCAAGGGTAACCTTGTAGTGCCTAGACCCACAAAAACGCTGACCCAAAAGCAAGCAATGTTTCTTGGACCAAAGATTTACAACGTTGTTCCAATTGAAATTAGAAAACGGAAGACAGTAAACTCATTTAAATACTTTGTAAAAAAATGGATACTAGATATGCCCATAGGTAAAATGAAGCATTAGTCAATGCCAATAAATGATTAAAAAATATGATCCCAGTTCATTGTATAAGGAGAGGCAAAATATAGGGAATGTGCCCTATAAATAACCATATTATGTGTATTAAATTTCATTTCATTTAATAGTTTATTTTATAGATTCATTTATGTGAATTTATTAAATATATTTTAATCAAATCTATAAACAGAGATTTGTTTTGTTTTGTTTGTATAACTACACCATATTAATTATATTATTAAATTTTAATTTTTATTAATGATTTAAAAAAAATAATATTGAAATGAATTGTCACTTAGCCAGTAATTAAATGAGGTAAATTAATAAAATGAATTAGTAATACAACTATGTCATCAAGAATGTAAAGAAAGGTAACAGAGTGTAACATTTTTTTTTTTTTTTGGATTTATATCTTTATCGTAGTTTTTAGTTTTTAGTACCTAGCCTTTAATTTTTAAGTCTAGCTTTATACAAGACATCAAAATGACACTGCAATAAGGCAGCCACGAACAAGTTTCCCGACTTATGTGGTTGTCTTAAATAAGCTTAATACAATATATGAATGTAATCAATTATCATGACCTTGTCTTGTCAATAAATAAATAAACTAATTCCTAAGAGGAATTCCTAAGTGATGGAATCGAAACAAAATCTTCTGCTTGAAGCGAGTTTCGAACCCGGGAGTTTCAAGGTCCATTTTTTAATATTGGCAATTGCCAAAAGACACAATAACATTATCAGTTCTAATAGCTTCAAACACATCATCTTGATCCATTTTATTCATTACGTTTGTTTTAAATCCTTCTGAACTCGAAACGCTGTTGGGCAACATTAGAGATCCTCTTGCCCTGACACCTCGATTAGGGATCCGCTCTCCTTCATTTTCTGGTACTACCCTACATTATTTGACAAGACATTTGTCACGTGGTAAATAGTGGGATTTGTTGCCTCTACTGGCCGTTTTCGTGGGACAAACATCCCTTTCCCTGATCTGATAACATTACTGTTGTACTAAAAATTCCCTAATTTAACTAGATTGCCGATTAACCGTTTCCTTGTAGTAGATTTTTTTGGGAGAGCTCAAGAATTTTGCAACTTGAACTTCATTACTATGTGCCAACATAAAATATCGGGAAATATTAGCACACGCTGTAGATTGAGAAAAAATTTGAAAGTTTGGATTTTCGTGAAGTAGCCCATTTCGGCGACACAAGACTTCCGAAATATTTTGGTCGCTAAAAACGTTGCTTGGTCGCCCAAACGGCGACAAATACTATCTATTCTACTTCTTTAATACCCTCCAATGTGTGGAAGACTGTATTTTGCATCCCCTAAAGTATGGCTACTTATGCTGATGCACGCTAACTTGCGACGAGCGTAAAAAAATTGTCATGACAATTAGGACACTTTAAATACTTTTAAAGCCTTCTGCCAATATTTCTCGAGCGTAATTTACGTCTCTATACATAAGATGTACCTTACAACTATTTATTTAGTCATTAAAAACTTTCGATGTGGCAGTCAAATCGCATGATATCATCAACTCGCCACCAAATACCTCGTGGTTTGAAATGTGAAAAAAACATTCGTTTCAAGTCACCGTTCGACTCGTCGCCTTGTGCCCAAGACTACCGATTTGGCGATTTTGATTGACTTGGAACGAAAACGCGACTCGGAACAAAAGCGAGTTGACTCAAGACTTGGCCTCCAGTATATGTATATATTTATTTATCTAATATCTTATCTCATTGTGTGATTCAATTATTTAGATACCTTCCATAAACCCTGCTAAAACAGGTACGGTAACGTGCCTAAGGGTATTAAAAAAAAAAAAAAAAAACACCATGTGTAGGCCTATACATGTACATTTTGATTTAATGTGGAAATAAAGCAAGCATTACAGTAGTGTGTTTTGACCTCTGGTAGACATTTCCAGTTCAATTGCATCAGGCAGGCTCATTTCGGTTTCGCGCAAAACTTTCATCGGCATGTCATCTAATACCTTTAAAATTTCCAACGGAAGATCTGGATATTTTGCGGACGCGTTCGGATTTGTAATATCAGCATTTTCATCATTCATTGGTTTTAAAGTTTTCAACTGGTGGGCCAGAGTGTGTGTGCTGGGAGTTGACCGAGATGGACTTGGCACATTGCGTCGGAATTGACGCCCTGCAGTAAATATGCCAAAGGAAAATCTGGGTTGCATGTTCGCAAGCACTGCGATAACTGTTCAACTTCATCTGACGTTGGTAGTGTCTTGACATCAACGCTGATGAAAGATCACTTCGAAGGGTCTCGTTTCCTCTTCGGATTCAGTTTGGCAAAAATCACACCCATCAGTGGTTCGGGTTCAATTTTGTCCCCACGCGGCCTTGCCCAGTTGGGGTGCCAAGAAAGTCTACCATGTCGGTCAGTTCACCACAACGCTTAAACCAGTACGACTTTGTGATGCGTAATGAAGAAGCAAAGAACATGGCTTTATTAGCTAATCCGGGATTAGTCTCGAGCATGTCTTTTAATTGTCCAGCAGTTTTACCAGTTAATTCGGATTTTCTTACCAATACGTTTCCCTGGCTTATTGCGTTTCACCGCATTACTGAATTTAGAGCAAAGAATCTAAATCGTGTATCCTTCGCAAATCTGCCATCTTTATATTTTATTAAAATTTGAAAATATTGAGTTGGTTAAATTTGATGTTGTCTGGAAATATCTCTTAAATCACACTTGCCAGTAGGGAAAAGAGTTGGGAAAGCTTGAACAATGTATCCGTGTGTAGAGAATTCATTTATGGGATTATTTGACATTTCTGGCCAAGGAATGGGTCCTGGTTGAAGGGCGGTTGCAATTCTTTCAGTTTGATTGATTGGTAAAACTTGAGGAACGTTTCCGTGCTCAAGAATGTCGTCATTGTCAGCGTCTTCGTTCTCTCCATGGATTTCCATAAACTCAAGTGCACCGTAGACATTACTGGATTCAGGAAGATTGTTCAACTCGGTCATCGTCAATTGTTATGTCACTATAAAACAAGTTGTGCGATTTGAGCCAGAGGAGAGCCCTGCGTAATCTGAGTGAACATACGTTAAAATCGGTAATGTTGTCGTTATTTGCAGAAGAACGACGAACCACGATGACAAATGTTAATGATGATAATGAGTTAGGTAAACGTTGAGAAAAGGACGTCACATCTTGTGGGAAGCTAATAACGTTGCCGCTATAGGCGTACTGTTGTCCTTTAACACGGTACACAGACAACAACGGGATAAATAAGAGCAATTAGCATGGACTCGATCATTGACAAGCAAGAGAGTTCCTCAGGAACAGAACCTGGATCCATGTTGTTGGCGGCAGAATAAATAGTGGGATTCTTGTTGCATGCGACACATAGTCCGGATGTAACTTTCAAATTAAGGAATCGTATTTGGCAATTGGTACATATGAGAACCAATTTATACCATTGAGAAAAGTTTGGAATTTATCGGCGAGTCTTTTGTCAGAATCTTGCTGGAGTGCACGGTGTCTATGTATGTGAACATCTTACAAACGGCCTTTTCACGTTATATAGGAATTGCGCACTGCCATCAACTCCTTAAGGAAAACGGCCGTGGGCGAAGTCAAGCTCCACAATGAAATGTTCATCCACCTGACGGACCAATTTCTTTCTTTTTTTTCCTTTCCTTTTTTCTTTTTTCTTTTATTTTCTTTTCTATTCTTTTTTCTTTTCTTTTCATTCCCCACCCCCTTTTTTATATATTCGATTCATTCATAAATTGCATTTAATATCCTTTTTATTTGTTATCAAATTTGTTGAATATTTAATGCATTGTTGTAATATTACTATTTCAAATATTTACTTAAATGTAGTTCATTGTTGTGTCTGCATCTATGTAATTAGATTTATTTAGTTGTCCTCCTTTGTAAATCAGTTTTTATAACTGAATGGGATAGACGTTAAATAAATAAATAAATAAAATAAATAAATAAATCTCTTGAGATAATTCTGCCCTTCTTCAATTCGTTATGGTTATCGGACGGATTTTCTGACGCCTGGCGTAGTTCTATTTTAATTCCGCTTTTGAAACGAGGTTGAACTACAAGTTGAAATGTTTATTGCACAGTTTTCTTCATTTTCTTACTTAACTTTTCTCGTTTCTCTTCTTCAATTTTGATATAATTCCTTAATCCGTATGTACACGCAAGTACGCGCAAATATTTGTATTATTTTTTCATTTGATCTTGTTACACTTGAAGAGATTTGTTGTACCAAGTTCTGTATGTAGTTTGGATTCTTATTTATCTCTTTATCAGCGCGGCTATAGTTCTTGAAAATAGATTCCATTACGTACACTTCGTTCAAGAACTTGGGATCTGGTTGAAGAAGTCCTCCTTCTGATACTTTGTTTATCCATGTGCGTGAAGCTGCTTGTTCTTCCACACATGATAAAATAAGATGACCTGTTGGAGTGCCCAATGACCTATCTTCATTTCGCATTCTGAAAGCCAATTATCCTGCGATGTAAGCGATTCCAGCGTCCTCGATCGTATCTCGGGGGGTGTCAGTACATTGTGTCCAAGTATCAAACTCGTTGATGTCACACAGAAAGTCATCGACGTCAAACTCACTCGTTTCGTTGACAATTGGACCCAACATTGTAGTTGTTGAGATATCGGAATGATCAACGATATCATTAATTTCAACATCGAGATGATTGGCGTCATTGTTGTACTCTTCTAAGCTTTGTGTTGATGTTGAAGGTTTAAGTGTTTCGTCGGTTTGCGTATTGGCGTTGTCTGATAAAACGGAGTCATTTCTTCCTAATATGTATAATTTGATTCTGTTGCAAAATTCAGTAGGGCGGAGATGATCATGCAAAAAACCTGCTGCCCTTATAGCCGAAAAGAAGGTTTCCAAAACATCCTGGTAAACTCTGTACGTAAGTATGTATTTTAAACCATATTGTAATTCTAAATCATTGTACAGTAATTTTAGGGATTGCGATGAAATTAGTATTCCTGTTTGAAACGGTGTTAGTGATTGTTTGCCTTTCACTCTTAAAAGCCAACGGTTTAGCCGAGCTCGTTTAACCGGTTCCCACTCGAACACTGAAGTTAAGCAGAATCGGGCGTGGTCATGGGTAGAGTGGGTGACCGCTCTACCCTGAAACTCACGTATACCGCTGGTTAGAGCAGATGGAGGGTTCGAAAGCTAGTGTAACGGCTTCGTTCTCCTTGACGTCTGCTCGGCAGTCCGGGTTAGTGGAGGAACCTATATGACTGTCAAAGGTACACCGTCCTGTCGGATGGGACGTTAAGCCGTTGGTCCCCTTGGTACTTTTCGAAAGGAGTAGGCTACGTGCCGGTACCGGGTTTCCCCTCCTCCCTTCTGTTCATACTTCATCCTTATCTATCACCACTCATCGTCTCGATTAGCCAAAGTGCATAAATATGAGACGTTAAGCAATATTCAATCAATCAATCATTAGTATCTTTGTCGATACTGGTGGTATGAAGCTCTTTAGCGGTAGCCGGAGACTCTGGCGCGGTAATCTCTTCTATGAGTTTGCTATTAATACGTCTTTCAGTTCTTGCAATTCTAGCTTTAACCGCGGGTATCGAAGTCGGAACTTTAGTGGACGGCAAATACACTGACGTGACACATCCCTGCTTTATTTTTCTCGACTTTGTGGGTGAATAACCTAGCAGCTGATGTTGTAAATTCCAGTGGAAATCGTTCATTTCAAAATGTCCAGAACAAATTTAAATTTAAATTCAAATTTAAATTTATCGGCCCGTTTACAGAATTGAACCCACCGTGAACAAAGAATTTCATCTTTGGGAAACGACAAGAACGAAACATGTTTATAGTCTTTAGGATTAATTACTTTGTTCGTGTTACTTCTATTGTTACAACTGTACACGGCACAGATAACCATTATGCTTGAATATCAAATCATTTGATTACCGGTATTTTGAGTCAGTCGACATGCGCGTACATTCTCGAGACTCAATAATAAAAATCACCTATAGTAACATGTTAATTTATTTCGATAAAACACAGCTTTGCAAAATTGATCCATGTTTACGAACGTTTACCATGTAAAAGCTTGTTTATACACATACAAAATAACTTCACACGTGTGTATTTTAAAAAATTTGTATTTCAAGGATGCACTCACACGATTACAACAATACTAACTAAAATTTACAATTGAAGTCTCACTGGTTTACTTGTTGCCATATTATAATTAAAGAATTATGTATTCCAATTTCCAACTATTATACGGTAAGACACACGAGAATACAACACAGCCGAATTACAAAATAATGAAAATACACATTAAACATACATATACACGTTTCAAATATTGTTCTGACGTATGCATTTAATCACTATAAGAAGTCCGTAAACAATTAGCAAGCGATGATGCATGTATACGATTATATTTAAAATCACAAACACTAGAACATTAAACTATTAACCAAAGTAACACCGATAACCAATACGCGTAACACGTTTGTCCGATCTCTTGCAAGAATGAACACAAACTAAAGCCTACAGGAACCGAAAAGTGAAACAAATGCGTATTTGGGAAATGTGCACTGCACATGGTGCAATACAAGCCATTCTTGGGGATTAGGTGTCAAGCTAACAAAGAATTAAATTATTTCTTACCATTAAAATGCATGAAGTTTCACATGTGCGAGGTGGGGACCAAGCGCTCGGCCAGCTACCTCGGAGCGCTTCTTGTTCCAAGCTTACGTCACAACCCCCGCGGCGCTAGGATGCGCAACGCCATACCTCGTCCACCAAAGAATATCCTTGTACCATGGGCTGAGCTGCTTTTTCTCTCTTGACGCGTTGATTGAGGAAAACAGAATAATAAAAAATAAAGTAATAGGGGCGTTCTCTATTGCATAGCTGGTGATGATATCAGGTCCAGCCCAAAAAACTGCTGTAAAAAGTGCTACCTGTGGGTTGGACCAATGTGCACTTTGTGTCTCGTCCAGGAATAGTTCTCGGCAAAGTCACATTGTAGAAAAACGTTCTCTGTTGATGATTCAGCCCTAGCAACAAATGTTTCATGTGAATTGCACTGAACGAAACTGAGGAGTAATAGAGGCCTTAGCTGTTTGCTAAACTCGGCAAGAGCTTTTTCAACAGACGTCTCATGATTTGCATTTTCACTCCGTTTCTCAACAGATGTCCATTGCTGTCCTCCTTTGTAAATCAGTTTTTATAACTGAATAGGATAGACGTTAAATAAATAATAAATATATATATGAAATCTGTACAGAAGTTTGTTAGGTTGGGCAGGCATGTGTCACAGGTCATGTTCATGCACAAAAAGTTAGTGGGATCGCAAACGTTTTTTTTAATGTATTATCGGTTGATGTCTCAAATCCATTAAGTATTTGCGACAGAGCCTTTCGCACTGACTCGAAGTTCTCGTGGTGCTTACACACACAGACATTGTGCGGAATATCCCTGTACGATTTCACATGGCTTGGGCGTAAAGAAGCAAATTTGCTCCGACCAATTTTATAAGTAGGATATTTTTCCTTAAATATCTGGTTGGCCTCCGATATTGTGAACAAGAGATGCCGCCGAGCTGTCAAGGTTTTTCCTGACCTAGACTCCAGAACAGACTTCCTGCAAGGATCAACTCTGCTTATTTCTTCTAATTCATAAAAGGCCTTGCAGTCTGTTATGACTTGATCTGGTAATCTGTGAACAAAACAAAATACAATTAGGCATGTAATTTATTTCCCCATAAAAACTCGAATAAGACTGAGATTGAGAGCTTTTTAAAGTCATAAAGTAAATGAAGTTAGTAAACTTATCCTTTATTAATATTTGAACTTGACCCGTCTTTTGCTTCCTTTGGAACGTCAAACTTCAACAAAAGTTTTCTTACAAAATCTAAATAACAAAATCATCATCATCATACAACACACATCATCATCATTATCATCATCATAGTAGGCCTACTGATGGAGGTATCAAGCGGACTATTCGTGATTGTAACACAGCTATTCTTGCTTTAGCAGCCAGACGACTTCCTCTTGGAGACTTTTTTCCATGGCGAATCTGGCTTTCAAAAAGTCGAGCTGCAGTGTCATTTTCAATCTACTGGATAAGAGTAGAGGTCAGGTTGCTTTGCATATCTCGAATGCCTAGCTTCATTTCCTTACATCTGCGCTCCAAAACTCCAAGACGTTTGTTGGCTTTCACCATCATGGTGTGCATTTACTTCTCACGGGGGTTGAGCTCCAAAACCCTAACCGCGTCAACTGCCTTTAAAATATAAATACCTTAGATGAAGATCCACCCCCCTGTGAGCAGTGTGGTGAGATTTTAACTGTTTACCACATTTTAGTAGAATGTCCCCAACACATGGAGGAGAGGAATGATTTTAAACTAAAACCTAATTTAAAAGAAATTTTATCTGATGAATCTAAGAATATGGCCAGTGTTTTTAAATATCTGAAATCAACAAAGCTGCACAATATGATTTTAAAAATAACATGTCACTGTAAAAGAGAATACGGGCACTAATATCCTTAGTGTTGTGTGCCCTTAAACCCCAATAACTACTATTACCACTGCGAGCTGGCACTGGAGGTCGGCATAAAAACTGGTTTTTAGGGAAGGTATTGCTGCCCTGAAGACGATAGCTGAGTCTGACTGATGTACGATCAGTTAGAACGTGTAATTGACAGAAGGAGATTATTTTACCTGTCTTCTTTGAAATGAGCCTTTTTTTGCAAGTCTGTATAAGTGGAGTGATGGCCTATGTACGTAAGCTGACACGATTTCGATTCCCGGTAATCCGGTAGTGCACACGTTTTCGAATGTTATGATGCCACCATTAGTGGATGAGCGAAGGGAAGACTTCAATTTCACTGACCCCTCAAAAAATTTAGCTCCAATGCTTTTTTGTTTGTTTTTTTTGTTTGTTTGTTTTTCTGTCTGTTTGTTCGCACGATTCCGGGCAAACGGCATATGCGATCTTGATGAAAATTGAAGGGGACCTTCGAAATCTCTGAACTTAGACCTGCCACGTTTTTGGGTACATTCGAAGAATTATTTCTCATGAATATCGTACTTTTACGATTTTTTTCAATTTGTAATGCGATATTTTCTTGATATTTGGTCCGCGGCCGGGCAAACGGCTACTCCGATCTCGATGAAACTTTAGGGGAACGTTTGAAATCACTAAAGTTAGATATGATATGATTCTGGAGGTAATCGAATAAATATTTCTAATTAATATCGTACAACTTGCGTGCAGCTTCGATATGACCTCGCCGCCCCCGCACCTTTTGACTGCTACATGCACGCACACAGCAGTGAACCTCGCCTTGCTGTCAGTCTGTTGCAGCTTAAAAGTGGTCCTACGCAAACTAAATACTTACATAAAACCTCGTCCATCAACGCGGCGGGACTTTAGCGTTTTCCTAGTAATTAGAAATTACTTGTATAGCCATATTAGTATATTTATCATAGCTTATGTTTGCAGCACATTACATGTAATCAGTAACACCGACGTGAGTGTTTCCATACTGATGAAATAAAGAACTATTGCACAATATACAAAGGTCCTTGTCTACAATGAATAATAATTCGCAAATATTCTTAAATCTTAAGGCTCCGCCACGCGGTCAACATATCCCAGATGGCTATCCCAGATAGGAGTTATAGTAGGCCTACATGGTCCACTCACTATAACTACAGATTCCACCCAAATAAAAACAGAATGAGATCTTTTAAATAATGTATTTTAAAGGGATCGTTTACCTCTTATGTAAAGGTGTACCCAGACATCTATTTACCTAAGTAGACTCCATTTACAACAAATTCTTTCTCGAAAATAATCATAATTACCATATATTAATTGTTAAATATGTAATGAAATTGACTGCGTTTTCGCCACTTCGCTGTACTGGCAACAACGCACGACACGGCCTTGGCTTCGGAGTCGAGTAGCCGGGTGTCGCGGCGAACTGAGTTATCGCATTGGACATTTAAAGATGCTTGGCGAGGGGGGATATGACATGTAGTCAAGTATGGCATACTCGCTTCAAATTAGGTTGAAATAAAAACGCATGCCATGTGTTATTCCGCTCAAGTGTCAAGTGTAGAGGTGTTTACGAAGTTATGTGGTTTTGACAATCGACTTGATAAGCGCACAGCGCACTTACTGTATACACATTCAAAACCCCGTACACCTAGCCGAAATACATATTTACTGCCGATGCCAGTACGTTATTTGTTCATCCTTTGTCGAATATGCTGTTGATGTTTATTTTTTAATCTTTGTTTGTGTATGTAATGGTTCTTCTAATCTATATCGCATATGATATATTATGAGTGGGGTGTGCCTGCTTACTCGAACGATATAAACAAAAAACGATAAGCTAATGGGCATAAAAAGGAACCCAGAAACCTTACGCAGACCTCTTCACATCAGTTGGACACGTGCACTCGTATCGATCAATCGTTCATGATGACATTGAGGAGTGACGTAATAGGTACAACAAAATAAGAATGTTTATTATACGTTACAGGGCAAGCGAATTCTATTCAGAAGTATTCGTGTAGAGTTTGTACACAAAATGTCAAAGAATGTCAACCGACAAAGAGTCAAATTGTTGCGACGAGAGTGACTTTATTAGTGAATTGCTTGAACGTGAGTCGGTGCAGTAAATAATAACTAAGCATAGTAGTTTTGGCCAGATGATAGTTTTCAAAGATGTTCTCAATATTTTACGTCACGAAAAGCTTTGGAAAAAGACATCCATCCGTACAATAGAGAAACATTGATGTCTGGCGTAATTAAGCATACATACTCATTGTTTATGGCTACAATTACGAACAGAAACTGATCTAACCGGCAACATAGATTTGTTATTCAATCTGTACACAAGTGTGGTCATAAGGCGGCTTTAAATAATAATTAATATGCGGAGTATCCATTAGAAAATAAAATAAAATGCCGCTTGGTATAATGATACATTGTTAATCCGTTTTCGGATAGATGTAGTACATGCATAACGAGCGAGAGTTATTCGGCAGGTCCGCGAATCGATCCTCACCACTGGCAATCCTGACATTTACATGATTACGGAAACTGCTGTTAGCCCATAGTGTTTGGAATTACTTTAATCATGTAATTTCACTTATTGTGGAAGAATAATTGAATTTTTTAAATGCTATAACCAAATTGCTTTTATTTTTTTAAAGTGCAAGTAACTTAATTCTGTATCATGTGAGTGTGTGTTTGAGTGTGTGTAAGAATCGATATCGCGTATATTATGTTGTTGTACAGGCAATACTTATTCAACTCCAGTGATAGGCCTACCTGTCATGATTGGCAACATATAACTTTATAAGAACATGCCAATAAAATATTTATTCCATTTCATTGACGACAATAACGTATGTGTTTCCAAACAGGTGTTGGTTTATTTGTAACGTATTGTTAATCAGATGATCGTAGGCCTTCCGCTTTGTTTTCAGTAGAACAGACTATCTCGACAGATAGACCGGGACCTGCCTCGCGCGTTACTCACCGCTAGTAGCTGTGCTGTGTTGCAACACCTCGCCAGCTCCGTACCAGTGACGTCACTGACCCGAAGCGCGCCGATGAATTTAAAGACCCCTATTGACGTAGGTCTGGAAATATACACAATGAACTTAATTTTTATGTTCGTACTTGATTTTAAGAATAATTTGTTAAAGAGGTGAACGGGCCCTTTAAATTAAAATAATAAAGTATATTTTAGACACAAGTAGAAAAAATAATGTAGCCAACAGACAAATAACGTTACCCCAAAAATGAGGCTCAACAAGATATATATTCTTAAATCGTCAATGTTGGCATCAATTTGCATCGTGAACAGTTCAGATTCATTTCTAACCTAGGAAAGCGCAAATATGTTTTCAACTATCCGCAAAGCAACAGACAGACAGTTCAGTATGGTCTCTAGCATTATGTCACGGGACTTGAACATTCTCGCGGTTGAATAATTACATCTTATAATTACTTGAGCGCACGTGCAGGTGCTAGCCAACCAGTGTTGATCCTATTTATTTGCTTATTTAACTTTTTCTTATTCAGTTATAAACTCATTTTACTTACAAAAGGAGCACAACACCTTGTTTGTAAGTGCATTGCAGCACAGTGTGGAAGAAGTAATTATGCATTTACATGCTTATGACAGGGCCTTCAAATTCCAACTCGACACCTTCTCGCGGTTTGGCCCGTGAATAGGGGAGTTTCACTCCCTGAAACCAATGGCGAGCTTGGGTCGTCGTCGGGGAACCCCTTCCCTTTGACTACCTCCCCGACGGCGAAGACAAAGACAACACGGACGGATGATGACACAGACGGAGACGACCACGACGTGGGGGAACCCCTGCCCTCCCCATATGCTTGTGGCTGGTTCTGACCAGCACAGGCCTGTCCACCCCTTGTCCCCCCGCGTCATCCCTTACGTCCCTCCCTTCGTCTCGATTAGCCAAGTTGCATAAATATGAGACGTTAAGCAATATCCAAATTTACATGACACTATCATACCTTCTACAGAATATCCATGCACGAGTGCCTCTTCGAAGATGTTGTGGTTCACTTGACGCACTTTACACTGTAAAACAATAACTCTGAATAGTTGAATTATAATTAAATAACGGCGCGACAAACTCCTCACCCCCGCACTTGCCGCCATCTTGCGTGCCATAAGCATATCACCTGCATTCGAACATGTTTCCCATCCATTGCCCCAAGGCAATGTGGGAAATTCCTCCCCCCAACCCAACCCGCCCCCCTCGACCCCAACCGGTATGCGAATGACATAGACTTTATGCTCTAACCTGATGCGTTCCTTAGAATGCTTTGCGCCGTGGCAGGTGTCATTGTGAAATGCCAATGTACAGTCAGGAGTAAATTACAATAACAGACCTGTTTTGCCGGCGTTGAAAATGTCTTCTGCATCATACCCGTCGGATTAAATCCGGGTGTTTGTTATGTTTTCAATTGGACACTTGTGTGCACGTCAACCATCAAACTTTCCCCACACACTTTCTTTGATTTAATGCCGTGCCGCTTTTTGAAGTTGTGTAGCCATCCAGCTGACGCCGTAAAATCACCTTTCAACCGCCTTATTTCTCGGGCCTTTTCAGACAATAATGGGCCACTGACTGGTAGGTTTTCAGTGCGGGCCTGACCAAACTATTGCACAAGTGCAGTCTGTACATCTGTCAAAGACTTTAATGATGTAGTCATCCTCGTCGTTTGACACGCCTTTGACACCAACGTCTTTTTTTCGGGTCCGTCATTGTCTTCGGCGTCGTCTACAACGTGGTTTGTCGTTGTTGGGTTCACCATTGGTGTCGGTGTCGTCTCCAATGATATCGTTGTGTGGCTCGTCTATAGCGCCAGTGTTTTCGCCTGGTCCGGTAATAAATTCGTGGGTTTGTACAATGTCGTTGTTGTTGTCGTCGTCGTCGTCGTTGTTGTATGGCTTTGTGCCGCCAACGTCGTCGTCGACCACCATTTTCAAATATGTTGGGGGCCATCAAAGTCCAACTCGCAACCTTCTCGTGGTTTGGCCCGTGAGTAGAGGAGTTTCACTCCCTAAAACTAATGGCGAGCTCTGGGTCGTCTTCGGGGAGCTTTTTCCTTCCCTTGACCACCTCCCCGACTGCGACAATGACAACACGGACGGATAATGACACAGACGAAGCTCCCCATACGCTTGTGACTGGTTTTGACCAGCACTGGCCTGTCAACTCGGTTCAGTCAAATGGCCTAGGTCACAACCATCTTTCGTCATGAAGGCCCGATAGTATAACAAACTTTGATGGCTATTTGACAGTGTTTGGTCACCTTTGCACAACGTTTATTTACAATCGCTGCAAGAAAATTTATGTATGCATTTCCTGGCCAACCATCCTGCAACATAAACATGGGGACATGATTTTCATGCAAACTTTGAAAACTTTGATTTGTTATGGAATATAATTTCGGTGGTATTTCGAAATATTTAGCATTCTTTGAAAGAATACATTGAAGCCAAAGCTCCACTTACCTCGCAAAACCTGCGATAATAATAATAATTGCAACCTCCTAAATATGATATTAAGTGCTTTTCGTTTCTTGGTTCTGGGAATTGTTCGATGGCCTCCATCTTCTCGAGATTAGTGAAAATACCTGGATAGTCTGAAGATGTGACTGCTCTTCTCTTGCAAATGCATCTGGTAACACGAACTTGTTAGATTAAATTGTGACATTACTTTATTAATGACAATTCCCGTTAACATTGTTTTACCTAACCGCGGATAAACCTCACTAAATTGAGTGTCGGGGAAAGGTTGCGCCGAGGCATGTAAACTTCTCCGCCGCGCTCTTCCCCCACCATACGGCTTGGCAACTCGACAGGAGTGAACTACTATTGGCATTTACATTATTTTACCAGTCTGCAAATTGTAAATTGTAGTTCATATTTCTATTTGTAGTTTGCTCGCTATGGCTGCCACAGCCATGAGTGATGTGTGAATTGTTGTTAAGACTGCGATGCTTGGTTGGCGGAGTGTGGTATTTTTGGAGCTACTATAGCTGTTTGCTGTTATAGCATTATGCAAAGAGGCTTGTTCATTATTGAATTGTACGGTGTTGGTCGAGTCAACAGTTTTTTGTTGATTTTCTTTGTAGACATTACGTTGTCAGAATCTGAATAGTTTGATTGATGATCGTGATCGTGGAAATCGCCGCCTATCACAACGACCTGTCCTCGTAGTGCCCTTGCTACGACTGGCTCTGATCGTCCCTACCCTCGTCTGGTCCTTATCAGTTGACTACGTAAGTAGATGTATACTCCTTGTCACATAATTTGATGTATATTCCATGACTCAAAACCTGGCGTCACAACCTGTGGGGGAGGTTGCGCTTGGGGTAGAGGCGAATGGCGCGATATCAAGGTAAATGTTGCAGCCTGAATCTCTTCACGCCGCTCTCGACGCAGTTGTTAGGCTTTGATGTTTTAATGGTGTAGTTTGAATTAATGATGAGGATGCTTTTCAGAACGAGCGCCGATTTCCTAAAAGCGTCTGTACAATGTATATTAAATGTTACTGCTCAGTGCTAACCGCTGAATTGTCATTTGTTTGTTTCAGAGTGTATGTCCAAGTCCATGGTCTTTATTGTTATAACGGATCAACGGCAACCCGACATTGTGGAACTGAGTTATGATGATTATTTATTGACATTTAAATTCAGTTGGGAAGAGGTTACTTTTAATAACTCCTCCACTAATGTCTACTCTTGAATTCATCAACTTATTTTTTATTATTTTTTAACACTTCGTATACGTACTTCTGTATAAACTGCCACACCGGTTTTACCTCCTCGGGGTTATTTTTATTATTTTTTTTTTTTTATAACAGGTGTTGATATCCTTCAAAGAGGATACTATCTTAAAACTTACTTCGTCAACGCACACAATTGATGCAGTGATATTTTCCAATGTTAGACCAACAGCTATGGTGAGGGGTTGCACTGTCCGTTCACAATGAACAGAAATTTAAGTAATTTGAGGGTTACCAAATACAGCTCCTCGCCTACATTCAAAGCTATTTGTACTACTGATGCATTACCACCAAGGCCAGAGGTTTCCAGTCCTTTGCAGCCAATGTTGAAATTATTTATGTACTCTCCTTCAATCAATTGGCGCAGTTGAACTGGTTCAGGTCTTGCTGGCCCCCACCAAGCCCCGTACCTGATTTGTACAAAAACCTTTCTTTTGATTGGTTGCGCAGGTTCACATTGTCATGCTGCGCCTTTAAAAATAGCCGCTGTTTTTTTTTTAGTTTTTATAGACGATTGTTTATCTTTGTCCCGGTGCGGGTGAGGTACGTACGACTTACACACTAATCGTAGCTCGACTCGACGTACGTTGCCCACACGGGGAACACACATACAGAAACTAGTAAAATACGTACACTTTGTGCGGTGTGGGTAGGGTATGTTCGAGCAAGACACTAACAGTGGCGCAGAAATACGTACGTTGCCCGTACGTGGAACACACATACTCAAATTACTTGCCCACACACTACACAAATCCCACACTGCACGTGCGTTAAACGTACATTTTACACACGTTTTACACAGTCGTGTGTTTGCTGGGGAGCTATTGTCGTCAACACAATTTTGAAGAGTTTCAATGCACTTTACGTACAGCATCGATATGACCTCGCCGCCCCGCACCTTTTGACTACCATTTTCACTCACACACAGCGCAGTTGCTGCCTCGCCCCGCAGTTGGTCTGTCGTTCTTGTTGCAGGCGGACGTGTTTTGTCTCCGCTCTACGGTCTGTTCGTGTCGAGCCTCCACAGTACACGGAGTTAGCTTCTGTCACTGCTGAATGTGTTGCTTGTTCAAGTCTTTGCTGTGTCCTCCTTCTGTCACTGCTGAATGTGTTGTTTAACCAAGTCTTTGCTGTTATATTCTCGCATCGTTCTCTTTAATATTTGTGAATTTCGGGAGATTGTCTGTTCTGTCCAGGCTGGGAGGTTTGTTTGCTCTTTATTCTGTCCTGCTTGTCAGGGAAGTGTTTGTTATGTTACTGTTGGTTCTATCTGTTCGGGCCATCAAATTCCAACTCGCAACCTTCTCGTGGTTTGGCCCGTGATTAGGGGAGTTCTTCTCCCTGAAACTAATGGCGAGCTCTGGGTAGTCGTCGGGGACATTCCCCTTCCCTTTGACTACCTCCCAGACGGCGACGACAATGACAACACGGACGGATGATGACACAGACGGAGACGACCACGACGTGGGGGAACCCCTGCCCTCCCCATACGCTTGTGGCTAGTTCTGTCCAGCACAGGCCTGTCCACCCCTTGTCTCCCCGCGTCAGCCCTTACGTTCCTCCCTTCGTCTCGATTAGCCAAGTTGCATAAATATGAGACATTAAGCAATATCCAATCAAATCAAGTCAGAGAACCCCTTCCCTTTGACTACCTCCCCGACGGCGACGACAATGACAACACGTACGGATGATGACACAGATGGAGACGGCCACGACGTGGGGGAACCCCTGCCCTCCCCATACGCTTGTGGCTGGTTCTGACCAGCACAGGCCTGTCTACCCCTTGTACCCCCGCGTCACCCCTTACGTCCCTCCCTTCGTCTCTATTAGCCAAGTTGCATAAATGTGAGACGTTAAGCAATATCCAATCAATCTATCTGTTCTGTCTGTACAGCTTGAGGGATTGATGTTCAGAAAGTGTCAGGTTCTGTTCAGTGTGGGATGAGAGCCCCAGTATCTGTACTTGGGTTTTTGTTATATTGAATTCCCTGTGTATGTGTTGCAAATTACTCATTGTTTGAAGCACCACTAAACTAATAATATAAGTTAGTGTTACTAAGTGGATTATTGGCGTTCTAATTTGTGCCCATGTTTGTGCATGTATGTGACATTGTCTGTCAGTTGGGTAGTTACGTACTTTCCATAGTTTGTTCCCTCATTTATCGGGTCTGCTTGTCCGGGAAGTGCTCGTTACCTCATTGTTGTGCATTTGATGTGCAACATCGATATGACCTCGCCGCCCCGCACCTTTTGTTAATACACAGTGCAGCGGCCGGCAGCCTTGCTCGCAGTCGGTTGGTTGTTCTTGTCACAGGCGGACGTGTTTTGTCTCCTCTCTTCGTTCTGTTCTTGTTCGGACTCCACATGGCAGTAGTACATGGCGTTACTTCTGCTGAATATGATTAGTTTAATGTTTGTTACCTTGAAGAGGACGTCTGTTCTGTCCAGACTGAAAGGTTGTGTTCACGGCATACTCTGCCCTGCTACTCGGTAAAGAGTTTGTGGTCTCACTCTTGTGGTCCGTCAGTTCGGCACAGGTTGTACAGTTTATGTCTGGTCAGTGTTAAGATTGTGCTCAGTGCAAGATAACATCCTCGACACACCACGAGGGGCCTCGGTTTTTGTTCTGGAGTTTTTTGTTTTGACGAGTTATACATTTAATTTATATTTATATTTATATTATTTATGAATTCGCCACATACAGCATATTCAATTTCTTATGATATTAGAAGTCAGTTTACGGAGCTAGGAATTATGCAATTGAAAAGTAAAATTGAAGCAATGATAATGAATCAAAGAGCAAAGAAGAATTGATTTTTACTATTTATTTGTGGGTCATTGTCTGCGTGTTTGTGAAATGTTATTTAATCTTCATAAGTTCTTATTTATGATTTTGCTTTGTTAGTTTATTATTGCTTTGATTATGAGATAGTCATTGTATTTTCAATGATGTTTTCTGCCTTGATTGTGTGGATGCCACCCTGTGATGGAGCTTGCAACTTGAGTTAGGTGTCCTGTATCATTGCCGTGATCAGTTTTTTACTTGAACAATTTTAAATAATTATATATCTGATATAATTGTATATTAGGATTTGTACTAAATTGTTAAATTTGAACACAAGAATGAAGATTCGCGTTCGGTGGTTTCTTCCGCTAAAGTTTGTTTACTACTCCCTGATTTGCTGTTCCTGATTTTTGGTAAACCCCATATTTGTTCGAGTGGGATGGTCTAATAAATCAGTTTTTCTTTTCGTTTTACTTTTTTAATGGTTTTCTTTCTTTCTTTTTTCCTTTCCTTTTCTTTTTTCCACCACTTTTTTATATTTGATTAATTAATTAATTACTTGCGTTTAATATCTTTTTTATTTGTTGTTTTATTTGTCTTGAGCCTTGTCCTCCCGAGTCTCCCCTTACGTCCCTCCCTTCGTCTCGATTAGCCAAGTTGCATAAATATGAGACGTTAAGCAATATCCAATCCAATTCTTGAGCTCGTATGATGAAAAAGCTCCACATGAATGACGTAGGAATTTGATAGTAAATTTCCGGTTAGATAACTAAATGAAACTCAAATGCAATTGTTATTTATTACAAAAAGACTTATACCTTATGCAACTCAGAACACAACAATATCGTTACTATTCGACATTATCTTGGACGAAAACTTCGCCGCGCCGTGTAGTTTTAAACGCAAGCGCCACACCCACCTCCGGAGCGACCTCATCTGAGCGTTTCGCCGTTTCTCCGCTTGGCGCGTGTCGTTTCTTTTTAAAGGCGAATACAGCAAGCAGAGTTGGGGTGATTTCGAGGTGTTACCTAGCCGTCATGTAACGTGATGCGACCTTGAAAACTATCACAATCGAGGGGATTTAGGCACCTGACAACACATGCCAAATTTTATTGGGGTACGACCATTCCTTCTTGGTGAAAAAATGGCTTGAAACATGCTCAAAATCACTTTAAGGATGTTAGCTACTGCTACTGCTACTACTGCTACTACATCTAATTCGTCAGTTTCAATCGGCCCGCGATTCTGACCAGACGGGTGGGGCTACAATGTTCATATTTTACATGGACGTTAATGTTATAGTAATATAGTCTCTTTTGAAAAAAAAAGTTTAAAAAGTTTGCTGGAAGGCTTCCAATAAAGGTTTTAAAATAAGCCTTATACAGGCAAACAATCAACAAGTAACTATAGTTACTTGACACTTGTTGACGGTACAAGCAGAGTTAGGCGGGAAAGTGCGAAACGTAAACAAATAGCGGACATTTAAAATTTTTCTTCTTTGTGTGAAACGAGAAAAGTTGTCATTATACTCTCATAAAACAAATCAGAAACCGTCCCTGGCCTAGGCCCAGATGTAGAAAATTATTTATAATACAACAGTGTAGGTCTAAAGTTCCATTAGGCTATAGGACTAGATAAAATTAATACTAACATTACATGTTTGACAAGCCCTAGGCCTTTCTTAGCCAACCCTAAGCCAGCACAACCTTGTTCTGACACACTTCCCGCACAAATAACCAGTTTTGATTACTAAAAGCCTAATGCAGATAAACAATAGTATGATTGTCCACCTAGGCTATACAAAAATGTACGGAAATAATACACCTATTCATTTCTTTCAATGATCTCACGCAAAACTCCTGTCACTATATAAAAACGTTAAACAAAAACTGTGCAAATTTTCAATATTCTTTTGATAATCTTGTTGATTTACATGGCTGTGGATGCAGTGAAATAGGTGTAAAATAACATTAGTTGTGCGTTTGTTGTTGCATGGGAAAGTTTTAATTGGATGTGAGTTGCTTAGACTTAACCAGTCCTTATACCGTCGTTATACCATAGTTATACCACCTATACCCAGGATGTACATGAATCCGGGTCTAGATATTTTACATCCAATTGTTATTGCTAATACCATAGAAATTAAATCAACTTTGATAAAATTATTATATTTTAACAAATAATTTTGCAATGGAACTTGAAAAAGTAATGAGGTCACACACATAACAAAAACTTGTAGAAATACAGCCAAACCTTACACACTCAAAAGAAATGAGATCTAAAAAAAGGGCCAAGCTCATCTACCCTTCCACATTTGCGCATTCTTAATTCATAAACACACACACAACAAATACTTCTGTTATTAATAATTTTAATATTCAAAATATGTAGCTAATGTGATGTTGATATAGGTGAATAGTTGTGTTATTTGGAGAATAAGTCCAACAACATTAGAACAAGAAGTAAGACATATTATTTTAAAGATAGATGATTATTAATTAATAATGCGATTTTATATTAGTTGCATTTTCATATGCCACTAACTAATGTCCTTGAGTTGCTGTAGGTTTAGTGGTGAAAAGTTCCAAACACTTTTCGACGCTCACTGTTTTTGTTTACAAACTTAGTACATATTTGGTCTATATCAATCTCGCTGGCAAGCTTCTTATAGTATTGAAGTAGCAGCAGATGATTCAATCGCGCGGGCTCATTTGGAAACGATTCTCCCTTTTAACACGTTTTAGAGCACTGAACGATCGTACCGCATTTTGCTGTCGATGCTGGTACTGTTAATATAAGTATAAGAAGCTTGACTACTTGATCAATCATGGACAATATTGTAATAAAATCTACTTACTTATTTATTATTTATTTTATACTAACAAACTCACGTGAGATTTGTAGGCGCCAGCCAGCAGTCAGTCAGTAGAAAAACACGAAACTCCTTTATGCTAAAGTAACCAGTTAAAAATTCAAATACCATGGGATGTGAGCAGGGAAAATATTGAAACCAAGGTATCTTGCCAGAGTAGGCTAGGCCTAAGAATTATGACCGGTCTTGCAAAGAACAAAAATTAACAAGAAAACACAAGGAAATGGCAATACAATTAAATACAATCAAATAGTAATTGAGTAGGCCTTAGGCCTAAAATGATTTGTTTAGGCACTAGGCCTTGGTCTGTGTGACCTTGGCTTTGAAGCCAAATAGGCCTACGCAGTAGGCTAGGCCTATGCGTGCAAAAGTTAAAAAAAAACTGTTCTTTGGCTACTGGTAAAATAACAGTCTTGTAACACGGCGAGAATTGTTAATGAATATGTATCGATACGTTACGAATTGTGCGTCGGTCCCTAGGTAGGCTGATGTAGGCCTAGGCTAGGCCTAGTAGGACGGCGAAGCGCGCAGTTCCGAATCCTCGGCGGAATATGCAGAATACGAGCAGAAATCTCGTATTTGGTAGGCCACAGGTAGGGCCTAGATCGTGGAGTCCATCCCCACAGTGAGTAGACCCAGGTAGGCCCGGAAGTAGGCTAGGCTCGGCTACGCCTATGGAAATCGGTCGGTCCCCAGATTGACGCCGTGTTCCAATCAGACCATGCAGATGAGTGTCTTTGTGAAATCCTGAAAGTTCCAGTCCACGCTCGGAAAGATGATGTAATGTTCCATAGACTTCTAGAACGGGCTACATGACAGTTTGCAAGGACCCAAACGTAATTGGTCAGTTGGGCGTTGATTTGGCGTCCGATTGGTGGATTTCAAATGGCAACTCACTGGACGAGTTCATTAATATAATTTGCAGGGGTTTCCTTTGAAGTTGCATAATTTAAGTAATATTTACATCAGCTATAGAGCAAGACTTGTTGTGTTTGTTGTAGCGTCAAATCACAGAGTATTTGATGCGCTGTGTTGAGGTCGACAGTTGGCAACACCGCCAAGAAACTAGCAGTGGTAAAGTTGCATGGTTTTTCCAATTTCCACCAGGGTCGCTAGGTGCCGGCGTGTATCGAATTATTGTATTGAAAATATTAATGCGGCAATTCCAAATGGTCGCAAAAAACACTTTGAATATGTAGCACTGTTGACTGTTATTTAAATTATGACGTAGCACTTAAAAGTTATTTAATTACCAGTTTTATGTTAGAAATGTTCAGATAATAATCAATAATTGTTGATAATTAGTAAATATAAAGTAATTAATCAGTAATTAATAGGGCAGTAGAGTGTGTACAGCTACAACTGCTCCCGCAAACTCAAAAACTGGAAAATTTATAATTTTACAATGTTTTTTAGTTTTTAAACAAGCGTACTGAGGGTACTGTACATAGATACATAAATTATACAATGTGGTTACATAGCAATTAGGTAATCAGGTTAGGAAGGGTAGGATTTTGAGCAATCTCTGTACTCTGTCCCTCCTGTGTATGTGTACTACCGTACAATGTGTCAACTAATCAGTGTATGTGATTACGTGATGTGTAATAAAATGATCGATGAGTGTAATGAAATATCGAGTAACTCTTGGTACTCCGATTCTAAAGAGAATCTAACCCTTTCCCTCTTTCTTAAATCTAAGTTACGTTTATTAGGTGAAAAGCTACGTTGACTAAATTTTGTTCATTGAATCAATTTTGTAAGTCCACGTGCGATAATATCAAGCTCCGTGGACTAGTTGGCCTAAACCACCATTGGCTGTGATAAGCAAGACCAAGGCTCCTTAATCCGCACCGACGTGTTCATCAAATGTTTTTTATTTTTAATATGAACAATGTTCAGTAAAATTGGTGGTTTTAAGAACCACCACTCCACGCTGTTTTATACACAGCCCTCTCTCTCCAAAGCTTGACCTTAAGTGCACCCCTTAAAGGGGCCTATTAGAAAGGTCAAGTAAGCTCACAGATCGGTACGCACAAGTAGCTTCTCTTTGATAAAACAAGCAAGGATTAAAAAACTATATCGCAATACTTATTGACGACGCAGAAATTAATAAAAAGGTTTATAAAAAAAGTATATAACTCTACATACTCCAATTACCCTCGCCTGCAACAGTACGTCATTGGATAATTAGACATATTAACAACAAAGCGTCGTTCAGAAATTACGGTGATATATGTCGCAAAAGTGTGTCAACGGTGTAACTAAACTACTTTGGTGAAACTACTAATAATACGATTAAATAGATTGATCAAACAAGAGTAGGCCTACGCCTTCGCAAAATTAATACAAAAATACAAAATACAAAATACAAAAATACAATTTAATACAAAAATACAACAATGGTTGAGGATCATAACATTCAAAGGCCTCGTCCAATAAGGCACATCCACAGCTCTTTGAATAATTATGTCTAGCAGCAAGCGTTGTTCAAAAGCAATTTTATTTTAACGGTAACCTTGTACTGTCCGTCGTGTAGGTGAAAGAAGTCAATTATTGACGAGAGCAAATTTTTGGTTAGAACACTAATTTTAACGAACTGCGGTTTCTCGAAAGTTTGTATTCGAGGTTGGAATTTTGCACGTTCGGCTTTCGGTAAGAATTTATATTTAAATTCCGCAAGTCGAAGACGTAATTCCGTTGGTCGTTGTTTTATTAAATTTTTATTAGTCGCTGATTCGGTTATCGAAAGTTCAATTTCGTTGTCAAAGTTCGGTTTCATACATACGTCATTCATACATCCATCCTCATCATCGTTGCTTTTAAGATCGCCCGTAGGCCCACAAGTTACGTCACTTCCACAATTCAACACACCCGTAGGTTGACTGCTGATATTCAAACTATCCGTAGATTCGCTTATTTTATCACTTATAAAATTCAAACAACCCGTAGGTTCACTAGTTTCATTATGTGCCTTTGCACCGTCGCTTTTATTATCAAAATTATCATCAACGTCGTTAAATTGTTCCACTGCATCGTAGAACTCCTCACTATATCCCTCCGTTTCACTACCTCTAACTTCACTTTCAAGTTCACATTCATTCATACTCATGCATTCATTTTTATCTGTCGCGTTCAAGTTAACTTCGAGTTTGTCTAACTTACAAAGTGTCGAAGGTTCAATATCGCTGGCTATGGCAGCAGGTTTCGATGAATCGTCAATATTATCTGCCGTAAAATTAGGCCTATCCATCGTATCAAATTCCAAAGTTTTATTATTGTCGTCGAGTATATCCCAGATTTTATTTACCGCAGTCTTGTAAAATAGGCCTCTTGCCCATGAATTACGAAGTTTCGCAAAATTATTTGCCTTAGAAGAGTTTTCGTTGTTGGTTTTAGTTTTATTTACCGGGAATTTATCCTCCGATTTAAATAATGAATCGTCGCGTTCAAGAATTTCTACTTCCTTAGACTCGGTACAAGTTATTGCCCTAGTTTTAATAATATCATTAGTATCAGTGGCAAGGTAGCCCACCTCGCTGTCAGTCTGAATGACTGTAGGCCTAGGCCTATCTCCGCTCCCCACTTCCACAACATGTTTATCGATAACTTTATCATTTATTTTAACAACCGAAGAATTCACTAATTCAGTTAATTTCTGAATATCTTGTCTCGATTCCTGTTTAAATTCCTCAAGCGACTGTAAAATTTGTTTAATCATGCTAAAAGCATCACTCTCCAATTTGGAAACATGTTTAGGTTCGTTTATTATGTTATCTGGTTGACGCGTTAAGTTTAAGGTTATGTTCGAGACCGATGGTCCCGCGTCTGTTGCTACACCGGTCCCAACTCGTTTCCCGAGCGATGACCTTGATTGTCATCCCTAGCTTGCTCTACGCGTTCTTGCTGTTCACGATTGTAATTAGGCCTGTAAATGTTGTTATTGTTACTTGGTTGATTAGCACGATTGTCACGAAGATTCTGATTGTCGTTGCTCACGTTTACTCGATTTTGGTTACCGCCACGGTTACCATCCCTTTCCAGGTCTAGTTTTCTAGGCAAAAATGAGGCTATCCTCGGTAAACTGTTGTTGCACCATTAGAATACGTACTTCGTAGGGCAAATGCTTAATCATTAGTTCAATCAAAGTTTGTATTGGGATAGGTTCCGGTAAATACTTCACCCGTTTCAAGAAGCGTTTAACGTAAGCTGCCATGCTTTTATTCCTGAAGTCCCATTGACCATTGTAAACCTGTCTGATTAGCTGCGCGTGCTGGTTACTGTTCCAGAATTTGCCTAAAAATGCTTTGCGAAACTCATCGTATGATTCAAATCTGTGGTCTTGGTACCAATACCAAGCTTGTTCCTCAAGCGTCTGAATCATTATCCCTAGTCTATGTTGATCGGGAATTTTGAAGGATTGAAATCGTTGTTCGATTAAGTTTAAGAACTCAATAGGATGGAGTCCTTTATTGATGCCCGTAAATTTAATACCTTCACGGTGGAGCGTATCGCTTACATGAGCGCTTAGTTGTGAAATCGATTCGTTCACAATAACTGAATTTCCGGCGAATGACGAATTATCTTTCACTTGTTCAATCTTATCGTCTATCACTTTTAGGCTTTCGTTCAAAGTAGAATGTCCCTGCGTGACACTGTCAACCTGTTGTTTAATAGACCGATTGAATTTACCCATGTCAGACATTTTATCATTAATGATTTGAAACTCTTCATTAAATCCGGCAACCATGTTACCCGTAAGGCCTACTTTGTTCAATTCAATGCCGCACTCTCGTTTGATCAACTCGGTTTGATTAATTTTTATAAACTCAACTTCGCTCCCTAGTTTACTAAACCGCATGTCATTTGTTTGTTTGTATTGTCCGATATTTGACTTTATTTCATTGATATCGCGCGAATGAATCTCTACCGTTTGCTTTACACCCTGTATTTCGAGTTTTAATTCTGCAATGTCAGTTCTTAAAGTGTCAATATCACGTTTAACGTCCTGCCTAGACGTCTCAATATCCTGTTTTATTTCATTTACCGAATGAATTAGTTGTGTCAACATGTTGGTAATGTTTAACTCACTGTGATTACTCTGCAAAGATTGCTCAGGAATAGGTTGTAGGCCTACTGATTGCAGCTGTGGCGGCTGATCGAATGGACCAGGTGATAGGCCTATGCCAGGTTGGGTGCTCATTGCAGGTCGGGCTGGTGTAGATTGTGCGATAGGATATGCTCCCACATTGCTATCAATAGTAAAAACATCATTGTTAGTTTCAACATTTTCATCAGTCTCAATATCCTCTTGTAGGTTTGAGTGGTCAGCTCCCATGGTGAATGAATTAGGCAAAACTGGTTATTATTCAACGTAAAATCTCAAGGTGTGAACAAGTAGGCAGGCCCAACGTTGGCCGACAATTGTAATAAAATCTACTTACTTATTTATTATTTATTTTATACTAACAAACTCACGTGAGATTTGTAGGCGCCAGCCAGCAGTCAGTCAGTAGAAAAACACGAAACTCCTTTATGCTAAAGTAACCAGTTATAAATTCAAATACCATGGATGTGAGCAGGGAAAATATTGAAACCAAGGTATCTTGCCAGAGTAGGCTAGGCCTATATTGTCCTACAAGTTTACAGACATATTATCAGATTAATAAGTAGGCTCTAGGCCTAAGAATTATGACCGGTCTTGCAAAGAACAAAAATTAACAAGAAAACACAAGGAAATGGCAATACAATTAAATACAATCAAATAGTAATTGAGTAGGCCTTAGGCCTAAAATGATTTGTTTAGGCACTAGGCCTTGGTCTGTGTGACCTTGGCTTTTGAAGCCAAATACGCAGTAGGCTAGGCCTATGCGTGCAAAAGTTAAAAAAAAACTGTTCTTTGGCTACTGGTAAAATAACAGTCTTGTAACACGGCGAGAATTGTTAATGAATATGTATCGATACGTTACGAATTGTGCGTCGGTCCCTAGGTAGGCTGATGTAGGCCTAGGCTAGGCCTAGTAGGACGGCGAAGCGCGCAGTTCCGAATCCTCGGCGGAATATGCAGAATACGAGCAGAAATCTCGTATTTGGTAGGCCACAGGTAGGGCCTAGATCGTGGAGTCCATCCCCACAGTGAGTAGACCCAGGTAGGCCCGGAAGTAGGCTAGGCTCGGCTACGCCTATGGAAATCGGTCGGTCCCCAGATTGACGTCGAGTTCCAATCAGACCATGCAGATGAGTGTCTTTGTGAAATCCTGAAAGTTCCAGTCCACGCTCGGAAAGATGATGTAATGTTCCATAGACTTCTAGAACGGGGCTACATGACAGTTTGCAAGGAGCCAACGTAATTGGTCAGTTGGGCGTTGATTTGGCGTCCGATTGGTGGATTTCAAATGGCAACTCACTGGACGAGTTCATTAATATAATATGCAGGGTTTCCTTTGAAGTTGCATAATTTAAGTAATATTTACATCAGCTTGTGCAAGACTTGTTGTGTTTGTTGTAGCGTCAAATCACAGAGTATTTGATGCGCTGTGTGAGGTCGACAGTTTGGGAACACCGCCAAGAAACTAGCAGTGGTAAAGTTGCATGGTTTTTCCAATTTCCACCAGGGTCGCTAGGTGCCGGCGTGTATCGAATTATTGTATTGAAAATATTAATGCGGCAATTCCAAATGGTCGCAATAACACTTTGAATATGTAGCACTGTTTACTGTTATTTAAATTATGACGTAGCACTTAAAAGTTATTTAATTACCAGTTTTATGTTAGAAATGTTCAGATAATAATCAATAATTGTTGATAATTAGTAAATATAAAGTAATTAATCAGTAATTAATAGGGCAGTAGAGTGTGTACAGCTACAATACTGTTCGAGATTCACTTTTTAACGTTTCTGCAATTGACTTAGCAGTTTTAAATTTTATGTCTTGCAAACCTGGAATCGTATGAAGCATGGTTAATTGAACTTGAAGACTGTCAAGATCGAAATCTGTTGCAAGGACTCCTAACTTATTTTTAATCTCATCCACGGCAAGTCTCGAGCAATTTCCGGGGATAAGTGAGTGTGTTAAGATTTCTTCCAACTGCACCAGTTGCATGAATCCTTTCTGATCAAACCTTTCTATTTCTAGAATAATGTGGTCAATAGCCATGAAATATTGGCCTCGCATGTTTTCCTCGGCGCTTATATTGGCTGGTGGAGTAGGGTTGTCAGTGTGTTCTAATCGTCGAGGGGTCTCTTCAAACGAAGTTCCACTAATGTCTCGAGTTCCATTTCTCGAGCCTTAGATTTTACATTGCTAAGGATATTTCCGAATGTATCATCAGTTCTTAAATTTTGGAGATTGTCTTTCAATATATTTGACGCCTGTTTGACACCAGCAGCTGAATAGTCTTCACTTTGAAGCTCTTGGGAAAGTAATTCACATGGGCCAAATATTTCTATTGCACAAGCTATGGCAAGCAAGGTCTCAGTTTTGTATAGTTTGTCCAAATACCCTGTAAAAGTAGTCAATGAAATTTTTTTTTTTTTAATTACCATTAATAGCTAATATATAATTTAGATACTAGGCGTTCATAATGAGTAATGTTTGGGTGTGTGGTAAAAGTATGTACCTAGAACTACTGTTCTAAAATAATGGCATCGATTTTACATACAGTCGTCTATGCTTAGTAATTTTCTTGCTCTTTGTGCCAACATTAACAGCGTTTATTTATAAGATTGTTATACTTTAATTGGCATGATAACTTAAGACGACAAATTAAAAATAAAGTTGTTAATTGTCATGTAAGAGATCATCTTACCTCTGATAGTTGCACGACGATCTTCACGCAATGATGTGGAGTCAGATACAATATCTTGCATTGTAACAAGTACTCGTTGGTAGTTCTCTTTGAATCTTTTTAGAGCTTTCACTCGAACGCTCCATCGAGTTGGACATAATGGTAGGAGTTGTTTAGTGGAACTCATTTCGGCAAAAGAACCGCTCTCATGTTCATCTCCCTTGTCACAAGGCTGAATGACGATGTTAGCGAATTTTCTTTTTCTTTTTGCAGAATCAAGAATTATATTAGAAACATCTTTGACAATTACTAGTGCATTGCCCACTAAATCACAAACTCTGCCAACTTCCTGAAGAGCCAAATCCAGGGAGTGATTTGCGCAATGCACAAAAACCGACTTTGGGTTTTCATTTTCGATCAGAGTTTTTACACCTTTAATGTGTCCTGTCATATTTGACACCCCGTCAAAGCAATGCCCACGCAACATTAAGATATCAAGTTCAAACCTGTATGTAGATTCATTAATACCAAATCTGCTTGCCACATATCTGATACAACTTTTGTGACTCTCACTCACATGACAAGCTGTCATAGGCCTAAGGTTGGGCCTTGGCCTGTTGTAGCCCTGAAGCCTAGGTGGTAACTCTTGACCCTTATGGCACTTATTAACCTCTTCTCATTGGCGTCATGATGCCTGTGGAATAGTCTGATAGCATAATCTGTAAAAGACAAGAAAACACTTGGATTTGAGTTGACCATAAGATGCAAATGACAATTATGGTAATGATTATAGGGCTCTGTGAAAACATCATTTCAATCTAGTCAAAGTTTGCTAGTTTGATTCAAGTTTGAAGTGAGTTTATATCCCAAAATGAAGAAAGTTTATTCTCAATTTCAGTCTAAAAGTTTACTGGTAAGTCCTAGACCTACCAGGATATAGGCATGCGCAAGCCCCCTCTAGGTCAAAATATTGTAGGTTAAGTGGCCTACGACTAAATAGCCTTGGTTTAGATATGTGCGCTATACGTCAAAAAAATTTCAGCTTTCGTATAAGTTTATTTCTCAATTTAGGTAATTTATCTGGAAACACTTCCTACAATTTTTTAACTTACAATTTTAAAGCTTTGTAGGCCAATTAGCCAATTAAAGTCTTCCTTTCAAATTCGACAACAAAAACTTGAATCAGTTTCGTGACTGAGTGGGTAGACTCAATTTATTAATTTGAATGTGCATAGATTATTGTCAACCAGAAATAATCACTACGATTATCAGGTGAGAATATTAGCAGTGATGTGTGGGAGGGGTATGATGCCATTGTGCCCTTGTAAAAATATCCATCAATATGCACAATGCACGATTATAGATTTTCAAATTTTCAGACGGACACAGACGGAGACGACCACGACGTGGGGGAACCCCTGCCCTCCCCATATGCTTGTGGCTGGTTCTGACCAGCACAGGCCTGTCCACCCCTTGTCCCCCCGCGTCATCCCTTACGTCCCTCCCTTCGTCTCGATTAGCCAAGTTGCATAAATATGAGACGTAAAGCAATATCCAATCCAATCAATCAAATTTACATTACACGCTTACACTCTGATTACACTCGTATCTGTCTGTTGATTAATTCGTTTGATTCGGTGGTCGTAGGTTGATTACGTGACAGTAGTCTCTTTCCCATGCTGCCAGCAAGGATTCGAAATCGATGATTTCCGTGCTGCTTTCTTCGATTATATCCGTTTCTTCAACTACCTCTACTTGGTGTTCTTTGAAACCTTGCAGGCGTTGAGGATTGATAAACGCGACAGTAGCCTCTTTCCTCTGCCTCACCACTACCTATGAGTTTATAATTCAGTCCATCTACATCGTTGCTTGTACCTTCCTTGTACTTGAGTTCTTTGTAGCAGGTCATTTAGATCGTCTTTGAGACCGCTGTCCTCGTCGTCACTTTCTACCTCTTTGATGGTGTCGAGGGGTTCAGTAATTATGACTATGCATCGTCGAAATACGACGACTCTAACTATGCATCGTCGAAATACGACGACTCTACGACGTTACGCGAGGGCTGCGCGTTTTCGTCGGGTTCGTCTTTGACGTCTGAATTATCGTCTTCTTCCGTATTGTCCGTTAATCCCATTGCGGACTGCCAGGCACGTTTGAATTCCTGCTGGCAGGTCTCATCGTCGGAGATCTTGTCGACGTCCGGCAGCATCCTCTTCTTGAGGGTTGCGACCACCTCGTCCGCAGAACGCGGAAACTCCTTTGCGCTGAAGTACATGACGGTTTTTTTCAGCAGAAAAAGGTGATATAGCGAACATAATGTCGTCACGATAAGCCTCACTATATATCTCGAAATATTACTCACAACAGATTAATTACTAACCCAAAAACCACATGTGCAACTGTCATCGAGGCGATTATAACGTCAATGCACTTTGCGTGTAGCTTCGATATGACCTCGCCGGCTCTCGCTCCTTTGGAACAGAAGGGCGACAAATGTTACTGTGTGGCAGACGAAAACGACACAAGGGCGCAAATGCAAAGGGACATGGTAACGGGGATATTTACCCACCTTTCATCACTGTTATCGACGGCCAATCCCGCCCGCAACTTGGAGGTCGTTAAATTGTGGCGGTAGTGCGCGATGTCAGTAGTGGCGGTGTGCCCGAGTGCCGTCGCCACGTCCAGGAGAGTGGACTGTCCTTTGTCCAGATCGTCCAAGGACGTGTGACTGGACTTTCTTATGACGGTTAGATTATATTCCCTCCCTAGATATTGCTTGAAGAGTCTCTTAACCGTCTCGCTCGCTTTCGTGCTGACCAAGCCTCTCCTATTCAGTAGGATTTCGACGTTGGTGGGTTTTAAAGTATCTGTATCAAAAAATAAAGCGGATGTATCAGTACCGTTCCGAGAACGGACACGGGTCGGCCAAATACCCCCAAGGTCATACTCACACCGAGAGACATTCGATGAATATGATCCGTTTTCCTTTGACAAGGATAAAGTTGCGCATGCCCGTCATGTGTTCCGTCAGGTCATTGGAGGTTTTAAAAATCGCATTGTTGACAGCAGCACATGGGCTTTATGGTGAGTAATTAATTGGTCGAGTGATTTTCTCAATGTGCATTAAGAGTCTGCAATAGCTTGAGAGTCGAAAACGTACATATTCTGGAGCGAAAATGTTGGAAAGTATTGGATCAAACGGAATCGGGTTTTTTCCTATCATTAGATCAAGACTTCAACTACACACGTATACAAGAACATTCTAAAGTTGTGTTTAATATTTAGCGCTAATTAGGTTTGCAAAGTATCGAAATCTCGAAATTGTCCTAGGCCAATCGATTTTCTGGAGCTAGTAGTACAGTGAATAATGAACAGATTGTCATCGGGTTTGATTTTTTTACGAGAGGAAGAAATATACTAGACACCTAACAATCACCTGCCCATATTTCGCGGTCAGTTTTTTAGTATCTTTAAGCCAAAGTGCTCCTTGCCAAACCATCAAAACAGAGACGCAATGATTTATTTAAATAACGCAATAACATAAGACCTGTTCTACATTGAAGTTCATAGATGTATCTATGTACTAAAGTCAAAATATTTGTATTTTCTTACCCGCGTACCCTGAAAACCATAGGCTAAATAAAGCAAATTTTCACTGAACTGTTGGATGTGTTTGTGCGTAAAGTGGCGCCCCCTACCGAGCAGGGGGTTCGCCACGCCCGTAGCTCTCATATCGGTGCGCTACGTGTTATCTAGGAGGGGCGAGAATATGATTGGTGGAACTGAATATCCAGGCTTATCTGATGTTTTGCTATGCTCTGTCGGTGCGCCATTACAATTTATATGTTGATTAGATCACTTCCTATTGACAGAGATCTTTGTAAATATTGCATGTTTATATACGTGGAGATGTGTTTGCAGCCGTTCATTGTTTACCTGACTAAATCCCGTACTCAAAATAGTTACTTGTTGTAATAGTGATTCAAAACATCTAAATCTCTGAACTCAGAATCTCCTTGCGTAGCTACTTATTATTTTATGTCTGTAAAAACCTCAATTCCTATTGAATTTAATCGACCAAACATATTTCTTCATTGCGTTCCTTGAATGTTATTTTATGTGATTATACACGGTAAGATTATTCTAGATAGGAGAAAAACCACTATATATCGACAAAATTATCAGTGGCCCTGCGATAGTCTGGCATAAAACACACTTTTATGAAGCCCGTGGAGAACAAATGCTGTGCAATGTGATAAAACTTTATCAGTTTCCTCTGGGGCATGGGGAATCTTTAGATTTGGTGGAAGTTCGGGTAAGTCCAACCTTTAATGTCGATAAACCCTACAAGAGCTAACTCAAACAAAACATATTGTCTAAGTGAAGTGATACAGCGAAGATGTAAAGTGGTGTCCGCAATGAAGAGGGGAAGAAAAGTGAGGAAAAAGGAAAGCCCACCGAGATATTAAGTGAATTACCCAAAGCGAAGTAAAAGCGACACCGGTAAGATAAAATTATATATTTTATGGTAATCAGCCAGAAATTGACAAAATCTATCTCAGCGGGGTATCGAACCCCAGTCCCCCCGATTGCCGATCGGGTGCTTACCGCCTAAGCTACCGACGCGACTTACTTCATAACATTGGATTGTTGGTGCATTGTATTGATCTGAATAGACCGGGGTTCGATACCCCGTGAGATGGATTTTTTTAATTTCTGGGTTGATTTCCATAAAATCAGTTATACCGACGAAAGAGTTTCCCGTTTTAATAACGAATTGAGAAATTATATTGTTTGTCATTCCATCTTTTATGAGAAGAACATATGCCCATATGCAGTTCAGCGGCATGCATACTTATTTTAGAGTATCTAGACTTCCCGAAAAATCAAGGACAGTATAATACCACTTTTTATAAAAATCAAATATTCGTAGGCTATACAAATAATTGACTTGAGTCACTACCCCGTGCACACTTGTAGACAAATGTCTATATAAGCTGTGTTGCTCATAAGAGTTTTATTGCCCCCTGCCTTTCTACTCATGTTAAAAAAAATTCCAAGGAACCATGGAATATACAAATCGTGGACCTGTCATGTTTTTCTCTGTAAAACAAAAAGATTGCATAATAGTTTTATTGAATGTTTTATGACATTTAACTCTAAATGAACAAACGCCCACCCCCTTTTTTATGAATTAATCTTCTATCAGCTACTATGTCTTTTAGAGCTATCACCTAAATTTTTTTCTTGAAAAAACAAGGGCATTTTCGATTTTTGTTGTTGTTTTGTCTGTGCGAGCAGTGGCGTAAACATGGGGGGGGGGGGGAGGAGAGAGGGGCAACCGCCAAAGCCCCTTTAAATTTGGTTTAGGGGCCAGGGGGCACAACCGCACAATTGTTTTCATAATGAGGTATTTATTTTAGGGAAAATCGATCTAGAAATTAAAAAATCCACCCAAAGGGGGGTATCGAACCCCGTTCTTCCAAACTGCAGGTCGAGTGCTTTACCCCTATAAGCTATATTATTATCGTTATTATTCTATATTATGCAAATTATATTTAATTTTATTATTATTTTTTAATATTTTATAAAAATAATATTTATATGTAATATTAATATTAATATTTAATTTAATAAAACTATTTAATGTTGGTTAGAGCCCAATGGCCCGGTTAGTTATGGTCCGGGGTTCGACCCCCGCGGTGTAGCCCACTTTTTTAATTTAGTCTTAAGTACTAATATATATATTATATATATATATTATATGTTATATTGACATAATTTTCTTAACTCGTAATTTTTAATTTAAGATTAGTGTAAAAAAGACTCGTTTAAATACCCCTGTATAACAAATAAACAAATAATATAAAAAAAATATTCGGGTCATTTGCTAAGGTTCCATCCCCCCCAGACACCCCCCTCTCCATTCTGCACGATCTTTCAGTGGCGGATCTAGGACATAATCATGGGGGCGTCGATTTGCGTGTGCATGTACAGTCGTGGGGGAAGGGAACTAAGCGCGGACGCACGGGGGGTTGGGGGCGGAGCCCCCATTAATTGGCCACAGGCGAAAATTTGAAAATCAGGTTTTTAGAGTGCATTTGGTGAGTTTTAGAAAAAAGTGGTGGGCGGAATGTAATACGGAAAACAATGTTTGTTTGGTGCAAACCCAAATTTTTTTTTGTCGTCATGTCGAGCTTACAATTTACAGCATTGGCCTAGATTGCAAAAATTATTATAGACGTTTGATCTTATTTTCAATTCATCATTTTTTCATTTATTAAAGTCTATCCTATTTAGTTAAAAAAAGATTCACATAGGAGGACAACTTAATAAATCGAAGTACACTGATTTCAGACACATTTCAGAGGCGAACTGATTTTCTGACAACATAAAGGAAAGTTGATTGTTATTGGGAGTTTTAAATAAATAGCGCCGCAGGCGAAATTTGAAAAATCAGGTTTTTTAGAGTGCTTTGGTGCGTGCACAATAAAATAATAAAATATTTTATTTTTTTTTTTAAAGAATCATGGGGGGGGGGGGGAACGCCCCCCCCCACCCCCCTATCCGCCACTGCGATCTTGTACTTTACACTGGAAAGAGCGTAAACCTTATATATTTGTGGATGAACCACTGATTTATCCCCTACCCTTTCACTAGTCGTGCTGATTGATTTTTGAGGGTTTCAAAATGTTCTCCCCGGCTTCCCAAAAAACAAAGGGGTGTGTTAAGCACTTGCTGCAAGATAGTTTGCTTCTAGTAGACAATGTCTTCTCCGTTCTTTGATGCCCACTAATCATGGACATTTCTACGTAGCTCTTCCAATTTGTTTAGTGCTAAAAAAAAATGTTCTTACGCACCCTTGCACCCTATCGTCCCAATCGCAAAAATTACAAGTGCGCGAAACTAGGAGGCTTAAAAATGATTTCCCCTTTTCAGTTCTGCAGAGATCAAAGTATTTTAGTAAATTGTTACATGAGCTAGAGCTAGTGATGTTTTGGGTTTCATTTCTAGGCATCTCAAAAGATTATAATTTTCAATCGAGATCAGATCCTAGCCAATCAAACTAAATCGAAAAAATAGTAACAAAATGTGTAATCTATTTTGATCGATAAAAGTAAATTTATTTTAACGGTCCTATGACGGGGTTGTTTGACAAGTGGTTTTTTGGGACATATCGCTACTAGGGGCGATAATGGATTAATGGCTTGATCTTTCCTTTTGAAAGAAAACCGAAAAATCATTGTAATTAATTTTCTCGACTCGATTCCGTACATATACTGAATTAAAAATGAGTTTTTGGACAAATTGTTAAAAACTGGTCTTTTGGTCCTTTCTGGAATATTCAGAAAAATTTCTACTATTGTTTATGGTCATCATGATCTCATCATTACCATCGCCGTTCCTACTTCTGGCCCGAAAAAAAGCAATGTTTAATGCTATTGACAAAATGCGTGCAAGTTGTAACCATAGGTTATGTATCGTATTATGAATTTTAGTTCTTAGGATGCACTCAGGTAAAATTTACGAGTATTTGCGGAGAATCTCTGAGGGCCATGTATTCATTCGTTTGTTGTCTGAAGAACATTCGAGCCAGGATTGCCAGTGGTAGGTATCGAACCAGAGACCTTTCGAATCATTACCTTTGAGGTACCTCTGTTGGCATCGGAGAACATACCTTTGCCATAAACGGTAGTTTTAACAGACGTGAAATAACACGTCTATATTTGGGGAATTATAAAAAAATAAACTATACTATTAGTTTATATTTTTTAAAAAAGTATCAAATCATCTTTCAGTGTATCTACAAAATAATGTGAAATCGACTGAAATTAATATATTATTCAGTTCCGAATTCAAGACTAATTTATGTTGGGCCTAAGTAAACTACCGCTGGGCTGCAGTGTCTCTATGTCTGCAGTGTCAACGATATGTTCTTATCACTATTTTAAACCCGTTTCTTAAGACAACAATATGATGAAAAGATATATTATTATTTGCCTACCGAAATTTTGTTTAAATTGATTTTCTTGAAATAAAATAAAATTAAAGGGTTTTTGTTTTCATTATGTCTAAAACGCACATATTCTCACTAAAATTATAGAGAAGTTGCACATTTCTCGAAAAGGCAAGTCCCCTTAATCGCCTTCCAAGTTTTAACATCGAACATTTAGTTGTGAAATGGCAAAACTAAATCCATTGCGTTTTAGGTGTGCTGATAGGCCAAAATGTGAAGAGTTTTTTTTTTTTTTTTTTACAGAGGGAAAAACTCATTTATAAACAATGGAGGGTTCCGAGAATATTGATTTCACGGAGTATTTCGCCATAAAAGCGCTGCAAAACAAACTCAAATATGTGTATCTTCATAGAAGTGACACAATTTCATTTGATGAATAAAAATTACGGAGGTGGTGATTTAAAATTAACTCGTCTGACTTTTTCGTATACTAAAGACAATATCGGGCTTATTAGTGTGTCTCAAATGTGTGCATTGTTGATTAGCGAGATTAATAATAAGAACTACTTTTAAAGTAAAATTCTATGTTCTAATGCCAATGAAAACTTTGAATCAAATCGTATGGCAAAGGTATAATTAACTACGCGGCATTAAAAACTGTTGACAAAACCCGGTAATAATGTCTGATGTTTGTTTGTTTGTGTTGTCCCATGCTTTAGCTACAGAATAAAAATAAAAACTACTATTATTGAAACAAATCGAAGCGTGAAGACATCAATGACAATTACACACAACACTTACATAGTAATTATTACTATTTTCTCACTAATCAACTACAATGAACTTAGGTAACTTATTGTAGAGACAAAAGAAACAATCGCGGAAACGTCAACCAATAATACAAAATAATGAACTAACCATTGTTCATTTGAAAGTCACGATGTGCATGGTCCTATGTTATTCATATCATATCATATTGGTAATTTATTTTTGCAGTCGCAAAACGATAACTAGAACATTGGCCGTGCGTTGAGTCGGGAGATATCGTTATCTTATAGCGCGGGGTGGAGCTAAGAACCAGTTGTCTCGTTATCTCTGTCTAAACATGTCCCCCTTCGTTTTTTTCTGGCCGGCCTCCGATACCTCGTTTTTTCCGCAGTCCCCTGAGATTGCCGCGTCACCTAGCTATTGCGTACTCTTAAGGATCATCGTGACGATACAATAATATTTGTTTTGCTGTTGTTCTTTTTTTTAAAATCAGTTTTTTCGAGTGCGTTTTGTACGTTTTAAAAAAAAGTAATGAGCTGAATGCAATTCTAAATAATGTAGGTTTTTTCAGTAGGAAGTAGAAAACCCCCAAAAATTTATTCAAATTTAAAACACTTTACTACATTAAAAAAATCAGGGAAATGGGAAAGTTTCCCCCTTGCCGCCATATGCCGTCGCCCCTGATGTATGCTGATGATGACTACACCTTTTCAATAGCATAAAAAAAGAATGGGAGGGAATGAGTGACAGCTGACTGGGTTGTATTGGTATTAGGTGATTTTAAATTCTAGTGATAGGAAGATTTGCTAACTACTAGATAACTGAATTACCAACTGCACATGTCGCATTTCCAACTTCGTTCCGTCGTTTAAACAAGCTAACAAAGCCAGAACCAGGAGGATTCCCCACCTCGAACTCATCTTGATATAATATGAGCTGAATTGCAGTGCCGACACGTGCAGGCCGGGCGGCCATCTTGTATCCGACACTTCGAGTAGCCACTGCAAAAGGATACGGGTCGCAGTGCGCCAGTAGCGCGGGACCGGCTGTGCAGCAAGGGGCTTCCCTTCAAGCCTGACACGTGCACGCCGGGCAGCCATCATAGATCTTGACTATATTTTCTCTGACAATTACAAGGTCTTTTTATTTATTTTTTAATGTAACATTTAATATACAACATAAACATGGTAATATAAATGTGCCAAAAGTAATAACACATGGAAAATTACATGCAAATATAAATAGGTGGTCTTGAACTCACTAGGTGTTACTTTCGGTCTCTAAATGTGAAACCAATATACGTACGGATCATGGAGCATTTAGAACATTTATATATGATATTATAATAAATAAATATATAACCATATAAATAATAATAAATATATATTTGTATAATGGTATTTGTAGGCCTAGACTAAATGGTACGGTAGGCCTATAGACGTTTGTCAAAATCGACTATTGCTGTACTAGAACTTGGACCTACTAGAAGTGATTACTGTAATTATGGTATAAGTAGTTATTTAAAACAACTTGCTTGAAATACTTATTGTAGAAGTTTGTTATAGAAGTAATCATGTCTGCAATGAAATCGTCTTCTCGCTCAATAACAATGATGACAGAATCTACAAATGTCCAAATCATGAAGTGGCACACATTTCTAGATGTACAAAACAGTTGGCCTTGTACCTGATAAGAATACATGTGAGTTTTATTTAAATTGTACAGGCCATTGATCTCGTTCAGATGGATGTAATCGACGGTCTCGGGTGAAATTGTTTGAAACCTGGCAACCCAGGGGCACTTGATTTCCAGGACAGTTGTTTCGTTTACTATTCTATCTGGGGAACTTGCCATGAATGGATGTGTCAAACTCACACACAGTCCACACTCTTCTGTTTGTTGTCCTGTTGTTGCTTCATATTGAGTTACTGCCTTGCTTTCATATTTTCTGCCATGATTAAGGGAGTTGCAATAGATTTGATCACCTGAAACAAAAGATAAATGCCTATAAGTTAGTATGATCTTTTAAATTTGTGAGATAGAACATACAGCCTATGTTCTTACCTGTCATAACATAGGACCACAGAATATTATCTTACCTGGATTAGCCAAACTTATGGCTAGGCAATGAAAATTTGTCTTTTCGGTCGCCTTGCATATTTTTCCAAATGACGAGCTGCAAATTCTAGTTCTATTTCTTCGCGACTTTCTTCTGTCATGTCTTTAACGTTAAGCTGACGTAGCAGGTCGTCGTCGGGTGTAGATGATATGAAGCAGTGGTCGTTATGGTATGCAAATAAATAAGCTGGACGAAACATTTGCAGAAAAGGCATACCGGAATTTGTTTCGCGTGCCTATGTTCCCTGTCAAACTCAATGTAAAAATTGGACATATCAATAGATTGTGATGATAAAAATACTTACCATTTTTTAAAGTTTGTCCCTTGATTTAAGGGAGTCGTTCAATCTTCCTAATGCATCTAAGGTTCTACATGGCAGCTCGTCGCCCAGGACGCTCAATAGGCCTATGCCAGAAGCATCCTCGCCTGTTTCCCTCGCCTGCGCAGCCGCAGTGAGGGCTTGGATTTTCTGCGCAAGATATTTTTTTGGGGGTTTTAAGCTCCTCCAACATTTTTATTATTTGTTGGGTTTCAGCTAAAATAAAGAAAAATGTCAAATTATGACCGTTGACCTAGGTGTATAAAAACAACCTATATCAATTTTGTTTGGCTTGTTTTATTATTATTTATAGTAATATTTATTTAGTGGATGTATTTTAATACAAACTTGGTCAAAACCGGAGCTAACATGTTGTACGGACTTATGACCACGTGGACGACCTCGTGGTCGTCGACCTCGGGTGCTCGTGCCCTACCACCTGCTCCTCGGGGGCGGCCTCGTCCTCTCTGGGCCACTGCTGGGATATGGAACTGGGGCAGAGGTCCAAGTGGAGGATGTAAAGGTTCAGGAAGCGGGTTAGGGGCGGGTATGGGTTCGGGTTGTAGTTGTGGTAGCGGGTTAGGGGCGAGAATGGGTTCGGGTTGTAGTTGTGGTAGCGGGTTAGGGGCGGGTATGTGTTCGGGTTGTAGTTGTGGTAGCGGGTTAGGGGCGGGTATGGGTTCGGGTTGTAGTTGTGGTAGCGGGTTAGGGGCAAGGTATGTATTAGGGTTGTAGTGTGTGTTCACATATAAAAAACCAGTCGAATCATCACTTTTTATAGATGATTTTTCCATATACTTCTGAGCTTCGTATTTGAGTTCGATTGAATGTCAACTACAACTAAACATAAAACGGCTTGAGAGATGATCAAGCTGAAACTGAATAAAAATTCTCAATCACTTAAACCACATGTGTACTATTTAGCCTTCGGCGTGGATTATTTCTCAATCCCGACCTGCACATGGGAAGCCATGCCTTACCATTTGCCGAAATAACACGATTTTTTGGAATGTCATTTGATAAAAGTTATCGTGGAGGCCACATATCCACAGCTACGAACCAAGTGTTTTAAAGCCTTGAACATCCTACGAGTGCTCAGCATTACTAATTGGGGAGCTGATCGTACAACCATGTTCATCTTTATCGCTCCCTTATCCGCTCTAAGTTTGATTTTGCTAGTTTTATTTATGATTCGGCTACACCTTCTTATATCAAGACGTTGGATACAGTTCACCACACTGGTATAAGACTATCCACAGGAGCTTTCCAAACGAGCCCTTTTCCCAGTCTTCTTTGCGAATCTGCAGAACCATCCCTATCCTCCAGAAGAAAGTACTTAATGCTTAATTACATCGCCTCATTAAAAGGATCTCCTACAAACCCAGCCTATAAAGCAGTTTTTTACCCTCCATTTCAAAATCGGTATGAAGTTCGCCTGAAGGCCTCGAGACCGGTGGGCATCCGCTCCCTGGAACTACTACAGGCCTTAAACATTACACTTCCCCTTGTTTTCTATAAATCATATGGGGCAATCCCACCTTGGACACTGAATAAACCATGCTGCATAACACAGCTCTCAAAATACAAAAAGGCCACCACATCAAACAAACACTATCAAGCACTATTTAACGAAATCCGATACTAGTACAAAGATTTCAGAAATATTTTTACAGACGGTTCAAAAATGAACAATTCAGTCGGCTCTGCCTTTACAATGGAGAGCAACAACTTCAACTTTAAACTCCATTCCATATACAGCGTCTACAATGCAGAACTGTTTGCAATTCTACAAAGCCTCCTGTTTGCTCTTGATAGTAAGGACTCCAAATTCTTAGTGTGCACGGATTCTTTAAGTTCCTAGAGGCTATTTGCCAAATTACACTACACACCCATTAATTAGTAAAATACACCTAATATTATCCTACAAGTGAGCATCGTTGAGTTGCCGCGCCTTTAAATTCAAACTCATAATTTTTTCAGTATTAAACCCAATAGGTATAGGATTGCATGGTTAAAATAATTCTCAAAGCTATGGGCTTAATATCTAGGTGCCCGTTAGGGCGCCGCAGCCAAGCCGCGGTGCGCTACACACTCAAGCACATTATACAGCAAACAGAGTTGGCGTGATTTCGAGCTGTTACCCAGCCGTCTTGGAACGTGATGTGAACTTGAAAACTACCCACAATCGTGGGGATTTAGGTACCTGACAACACATGCAAATTTATTGGGGTACGACCATTCCTTCTTGGTGAAAAAATGGCTTGAAACATGCTCAAAATCACTTAAGGATGTTAGCTACTACTGCTACTACTTTTTACTACTGTCTAATCCGTCAGTTTCAATCGGCCCGCGATTCTGACCAGACGGGTGGGGCTATAATGTTCATATTTTACATGGACATTAAGGTTATAGTAATATAGTCTCTTTGAAAAAAAAAAGTTGAAAAAGTTTGCTGGAAGGCTTCCAAATAAAGGTTTCAAAATAAGCCTTATACACTAGGCATACAATCAATAAGTAACTATAGTTACTTGACACTTGTTGACGGTATAAGCAGAGTTAGGCGGGAAAGTGCGATACGTAACAAATAGCGGACATTTAAATTTTTCTTCTTTGTGTGGAACGAGAAAAGGTGTCATTATACTCTCATAAAACAAATCAGAAACCGTCCCTGGCCTGGGCTCAGATGTAGAAATTATTTATAATACAACAGTGTAGGTCAAAAGTTCCATTAGGCTATAAGACTAGATAAAATAAATACTTACATTACATGTTTGACAAGCCTAGCCAACCCTAGGCCAGCACAACCTTGTTCTGACACACTTCCCGCACAAATAACTAGTTTTGATTACTAAAAGCCTAATTCAGATAAACAATAGTATGATTGTCCACCTAGGCTATACAAAAAAGGACGGAAATAATACACCTATACACCCCCATGACAAAAGTTTGGGACAAAATCAAAAGGATATCTGGTAGGAATACATTTTTTAGTCCCTCCGGCATTCTTGATGATAATGTTTTAAAGACATCTCAATTAGACATTGCCGATTCCTTTGGCAAACACTATGCTAACGTCTCCAGCTCCAAGCACTACTCCCACAATTCCTAAAGAACAAAGCCCGTGAAGAATCATACCCATTACATTTCAATTTGCCAAACAACGAAACATACAACCAGCTCTTTACCCAATGGAATTCATAACCGCAGTAACTGGCCTAAAGAACTCTGCTCCTGGTCCTGATGACGTTCACAACGAGATGATCAAACGCCTATCCCCAAATCTCAACAATTCATTCTCAACACCCTAAACCGCATCTGGCTAGAAGAAGCATTTCCTAACTCCTGGAGGGAAGCCATAGCAATCCCTATACTAAAACCAGGAAAAGACAAAGACCAACTTGTAAACTATCGACCAATTTCACTCACGAGCTGCCTGTGTAAGCTTCTCGAACGTATGATCAATAAAAGATTAATGTGGATTTTGGAGAGCCGCAAGCTGCTTGTCCCAGAACAATCTGGCTTTCGACAAGGACGATCGGTTCATGATCACCTTGTCAGGTTGGAAGGGTACATACGAGATGCATTTTTAACTAAACAACACGTAGTGGCCATTTTCTTTGATTTGGAAAAGGCTTACGATACGGCATGGAGATATGGCATTTTAAAAACTTTACATACTGGGGCTTTAAAGGGCACCTGCCGATTTTTATTTCAAACTTTTTATCTGATAGAATTTTTAGAGTTCGAATTGGAAATATTTTATCTAGACCTTTTTATCAAGAGAACGGAGTTCCACAAGGATCAGTTTTAAGTGTTGTTTGTTTTGCTATATCTATCAACAGTATTACCTCACATATAAAAAAGCCAGTCGAATCATCACTTTTTGTAGATGATTTTTCCATTTACTTCCGAGCTTCGTTTTTGAGTTCGATTGAACGTCAACTACAACTAAACATAAAGCGCCTTGAGAGATGGTCAGCTGAAAACTGGATATAAATTCTCGATCACTAAAACCACATGTGTGCTATTTAGCCTTCGGCGTGGATTATTCTTAATCCCGACCCTGCACATGGGAAGCCATGCCTTACCATTTGCCGAAATTGCACGATTTTGGGAATGTTATTTGATAAAAAGTTATCGTGGAAGCCCCATATCCAGCAGCTACGAACCAAGTGTTTAAAAGCTTTAAATATTCTACGAGTGCTAAGCAATACAAATTGGGGAGCTGATCGTACTACCTTGTTACATCTATATCGCTCCCTCATCCGCTCCAAGTTAGATTTTGCAGTTTTATTTATGATTCGGCTAGGCCTTCTTATATTAAGACTTGGATACAGTTCACCACATCGGTATAAGACTATCCACAGGAGCTTTTCGTACGAGCCCTATTCCAGTCTTCTATGTGAGTCTGCAGAACCATCTTTGTCCTCTAGAAGAAAGTACCTAATGCTTAATTATATTTCCTCATTAAAAGGTTCCCCTACAAACCCAGCCTATAAAGCAGTTTTTGACCCTCCATTTCAAAATCGGTATGAAGTTCACATGAAGGCCGCAAGACCAGTGGGCATCCGCTCCCTGGAATTACTGCAAGCCTTACACATAAACACTTCCCCTTGTTTTCTACAAATCAAATGGGGCAATCCCACCTTGGACACTTAATAAACCATGTTGCATAACACAGCTGACAAAATATAAAAAGGCAACCACATCAAACACACAATATCAAGCACTTTCAACGAAATCCGATACAACTACAAAGATTTCAAAAATATTTTTACAGACGGTTCCAAAACTAACAATACAGTTGGCTCTGCCTTTACAACGGAGAGCAACAACTTCAGTTTCAAACTCCACTCCATATACAGCGTCTACAATGCAGAACTGTTTGCAATTCTACAAAGCCTCCTGTTTGCCCTTGATAACAAGGACTCCAAATTCTTAGTGTGCACGGATTCTTTAAGTTCCCTAGAGGCTATTTGCCAAATTTACACTACACACCCATTAGTTAGTAAAATACACCTTATACTGTCCAAAATTGGTGCAAAACAAAAATCAATAGTTTTTTGTTGGGTGCCAGGCCATTCTGGTATTTTAGGAAATGATCTCGCCGACCAAAGTGCCAAAAAAGCTTGCAACAAGGAACAAATTGATTGCCAATTAGGCGTAACGCCCGATCTTAAAGCATTATTTAAACTTAAACTTAAAGAAAAGTGGTGCGAAGATGGCATATCATGCAAAATAATAAGCTTCGCGAAATAAAAGGCGATGTAACACCTTGGATCTCTTCAAGGCGCTCTTCTCGACGCGAAGAGGTTGTTCGACCCGTCTACGCATTGGACACACACATCTCACTCAAGGATACCTTTAAAAGGTGAAGACCCACCACCCTGTGAGCAGTGTGGTGAGATATTAACTGTTAAGCACATTTGTAGAGAATGTCCTCAACACATAGACGAGAGGAATGATTTTAAACTAAAACCTAATTTAAAAGAAATTTATCTGATGAATCTGAGAACATAACCAATTTTTAAATACCTGAAATCAACACAGCTGTACAATAAGATTTAAAAACAACATGCCAATATATAAGAGAATACGGGCACTGATAACCTTAGTGTTGTGTGCATAAAAAAAAAAAAAAAAAAAAAAATAAAAAAATAAAAGGTTCTCCTACAAACCCAGCCTATAAAGCAGTTTTTTTTATCCTCCATTTCAAAATCGGTATGAAGTTCGCCTGAAGCCCTCGAGACCGGTGGGCATCCGCTCCCTGGAACTACTACAGGCCTTAAACATTACACTTCCCCTTGTTTTCTATAAATCATATGGGGCAATCCCACCCTGGACACTGAATAAACCATGCTGCATAACACAGCTCTCAAAATACAAAAAGGCCACCACATCAAACAAACAATATCAAGCACTATTCAACGAAATCCGATACAAGTACAAAGATTTCAGAAATATTTTTACAGACGGTTCAAAAATGAACAATTCAGTCGGCTCTGCATTTACAATGGAGAGCAACAACTTCAACTTTAAAGTCCATTCCATATACAGCGTCTACAATGCAGAACTGTTTGCAATTCTACAAAGCCTCCTGTTTGCTCTTGATAGTAAGGACTCCAAATTCTTAGTGTGCACGGATTCTTTAAGTCCCTAGAGGCTATTTGCCAAATTTACACTACACACCCATTAATTAGTAAAATACACCTAATATTATCCTATAGTGAGCATCGTTGAGTTGCCGCGCCTTTGAATTCAAACTCATAATTTTTCAGTATTAAACCAATAGGTATAGGATTGCATGGTTTTAAAATAATTCCAAAGCTATGGGCTTAATATCTAGGTGCCCGTTAGGGCGCCGCAGCCAAGCCGCGGTGCGCTACACACTCAAGCACATTATACAGCAAGCAGAGTTGGGGTGATTTCGAGGTGTTACCCAGCCGTCATGTAACGTGATGTGAACTTGAAAACTATCACAATCGTGGGGATTTAGGTACCTGACAACACATGCCAAATTTTATTGGGGTACGACCATTCCTTCTTGGTGAAAAATGGCTTGAAACATGCTCAAAATCACTTTAAGGATGTTAGCTACTACTGCTACTACTGCTACTACTGTCTAATCCGTCAGTTTCAATCGGCCCGCGATTCTGACCAGACGGGTGGGGCTACAATGTTCATATTTTACATGGATGTTAAGGTTATAGTAATATAGTCTCTTTTGAAAAAAAAAAAGTTGAAAAAGTTTGCTGGAAGGCTTCCAAATAAAGGTTTTAAAATAAGCCTTATACACTAGGCATACAATCAACAAGTAACTATAGTTACTTGACACTTGTTGACGGTACAAGCAGAGTTAGGCTGGAAAGTGCGATACGTAAACAAATAGCGGACATTTTAAATTTTTCTTCTTTGTGTGGATTGAGAAAAGGTGTCATTATACTCTCATAAAACAAATCAGAAACCGTCCCTGGCCTAGGCCCAAATGTAGAAAATTATTTATAATACAACAGTGTAGGTCTAAAGTTCCATTAGGCTATAGGACTAGATCAAATAAATACTTACATTACATATCTGACAAGCCAAGCCAACCCTAGGCCAGCACAACCTTGTTCTGACACACTTCCCGCACAAATAACTAGTTTTGATTACTAAAAGCCTAATTCAGATAAACAATAGTATGATTGTCCACCTAGGCTATACAAAAAAGGACGGAAATAATACACCTATTCTTTTCTTGCAATAATCTCCGCAAAATTCCTGTCACTATATAAAAACAAAAACAAAAACTGTGCAAATTGTTGATGTTCATTTGATAATCATTTGATTTACATGGCTGTGGATGCAGTGAAAGGTATAAAATAACATTTATTTTATTTATTTATTTATTATTTATTTAACGTCTATCCTATTCATTTATAAAAACTGATTTACAAAGGAGGACAACTAAATAAATCTAATTTCATAGATGCAGATACAACAATAAACTACATTTTCGTAAATATTTGAAATAGTAGCATTACAACAACAATGCATTTAACACAAGAATTTTGGTATGATTGTCCACCTAGGCTATACAAATGTTAATGATATCAATACATAGTAGGCCTATTTCATTGCATTTTCATCGCTTGTTGTAGCATGGGAAAGTTTCAATTGGATGAGAGTTGCCTAGACTTAACCAGACCTTATACCGTCGTTATACCATGGTTATACCACCTTTACCCCGGATGTCATGAATCCTTGTCTAGATATTTTACATCCTATTGTTATTGCTAATACCATAGAAATTAAATCAACTTTGATAAAATTAATAAATTTGAAAAATGAATGAATGAAACTTGAAAAAGTAATGAGATCACACACATAACAAAAACTTGTAGAAAAAACAGCCAAACCTTACACACTCAAAAGAAATGAGATCTAAAAAAGGGCCAAGCTCATCTACCTTCCACTCCCCTTCCTTGCGCATTCTTAATTCATAAACGTACAGTGTCCCATAACAGCATCCTCGAAAAGCTTGGCAAATAAAATTTGCATATTATTACGTTTAAATTAATAAGAAAAAAGAACTTGGATGAACTATTTCGTTTAAATTAATAATCGCAAATTCTATTTTGCCAAGCTTTTCGAGGATGCTCGTTATGGGACACTGTACGTTATGAATTAAGAATGCGCAAATGTGGAAGGGTAGATGAGCTTCGCCCTTTTTTTAGATCTCATTTCTTTTGAGTGTGTAAGGTTTGGCTGTATTTCTACAAGTTTTTTGTTATAGCAATATACTAATATAGATGAAAATCCCTAATAAATAATATGCACAAATGTAAAATAACATTATCCATGGGTCATTATCAAAAAATGCCTATTAGCTGCCCCAGTGAATGCAAGAAGGACGAATGAATGAATTTTATGTTAAGTTAGAGATATTTTCCATCAAACTAATTTTTATCTTCTAACTCCCCTTATATAACCTCACCTTTTATGTATACATTACCAATATCATTAACAAAACAAACAGCATGACTATTTGTCTGTAATGACTATTTCTTTGTTAAAAGTAAATTTAAACTACTGTAGTTTAATATAGTAATTTGAATTTGTTATGTAACTTCCTGAACAAGTTGATGTGTTTAAAAAAATAATTGTTCATTATTTTCCAATTAGGTATTTACCGCAAACTATTTAGTCTACGTTAACAGAAGCAAGTCATGACTGTTATTTTAAACATATCTATAGGCTCCGGTTCTAAAAAGATTTTAGATTTAAAAAACCAATTGTTGTAGGCCTAGGGACAGAGAAAGTTTAATTATTTCCATATTATATTGAGATTAAACCGTTGTCATAGGCTACGTCAATATTTCAAACAAACAAATAAACAACATTTATGTTCATGACATACTGTAGGCCTAAGTTTTTTTTTTATAATATTGCAATTTTTGTAATGAAAATAAAATGACAATTTATTTGTTATGTTTGCAAGGACAAAATGACAACGCTATTTATTTATTTACCAAATATCAATGTAGGCCTCCGCCTACCTCTATGTTAGGCCTACTATCCAAAATATTGTTTATTGTGTGGTATAACTTTATTTAAGTGACCCAATGTAATGAAGGTTCAAATAAGATTGAAAGCAAATGTGTTTACGTACAAACGTAACACTTTCCCCAGGTTGTTATTCTCTACTTGTCATTCTCTGCCAGCGTTCAGGAAGGCTCACTTTGCCGATAAATGCAGCTCTGAAAGATTCTCTGAACAATTCCCAGTTCGTAATCGATTCATATCTGTTAAGAAACCATTCTCGGCAGCCCCTGTCAAGTGTGATCGAGCAGTTTCCAACTTAACACTGTCTGGCCAGTGATACAAGGCACTTGTAGCCTCTAGCGATCGCAACCACTCCCTGCTGGTGACTGGGATTCTCCATCAAACATCGTTATAGCGGTAGAAGATCTGGCATTCTACAAACATTGTTCGCTCCTACATTCATACTTGCCACCATGCTCGCGAATGTAGCATCACGACGACGATTTTCCTCCATAAGGATGTCCATCATAACGTGAAGATCCGAAGGTCTGTCACTGTCACTGTTGGCACTCGATGTTGCAGGACAAGGCGGATCTGGTTGTCGACTGTCAACGTTTACATTTCTGCCTTCTCCACTGTTTCCGCGACGTTTAGTGGTACCGGTAGGCATTTCGATTTAGTGCGACAGGTTTACATACAATACTTTGTCCAAAAACTACACAATGTTCATTGTTCAATCACAACTTCGATAGTAGGCCTAAGTAGGCGCAAAAGCGATATATACGTACAATAAAGTCGCAACAAATGTTTGATAGCACTTAAAATCGACGAGAAATGTCAAATGTCAAATCGTTAAAAAAACAAAACACACGATTCATAACAATGTGACGGTTGCTTTAGCGCTCGGTAAATCGATCAGAGCAGATCGATAAAAGTCGAAGTTCAAAAATCATGTGTGACAAACAAAACAAACATAAGAACATGCCGTTCCAGCAGATTGCAAAAATTTGGTTTTACAAGTCCACAAAACTCTTATTTTTCATTTAGGAAACGAATTTCTTTCAAAAACACTTCATACGATACGATAATGTCCGAATAAATCAATCATCCGTCCATCCCACTTCTGATATGTAATCTCTTACCTTTCCTTACTCCGGTGATGAGTTTGGTTGGGCAAGGATCGAGCAATAGCCACGGTTTGGCCTCGGTGTTGATGCAGTTGTCGGTGGTCAGGATAAATAACGTACGAGTTACAACACATGATAGTTCAAAATAGAAATATATTAAACAAGTAAATCAACACGATAACTTACATACAGCTAACGTGAATACGATTGGAGTAAAGATTAAATTAGTGGAGTACAACGGTGAGTACCAGCCATGATGGCACCTTCGAGTCGTTTTTCTGTTGTCCGAAGTGTTGCCCATGACAACACTCCAGTGCCTGTCAAATATGATCTTGACGAGAGAACGATACACATGATCTACATTTTCTTTACATAGATTTCCCGAAGTGACACCACTGTCTTTCCATTCCTTGTTCACCTGTGTTAACATCTGGATCATTGAGTACATTTTTTATTTTTAGATTAAAAAAAAAGTATTTCTCTTTAATAGAGGGCAGCTCTCAATTGGACGAGCTTTGGCTAACTTTTTTACAGTTTTAAAATGTGACAATGTACATTTAAATAAACTGCTTGATTGCCAAATTGAGCAATTTTACTTGCGTTTTCCTTCACATTGTTGGGAGGTTATTGTAATGTTTATATTATTCGTTATATTAATGTAAGACCTATATTAATTTATCTTTGTATACTTTGTAAATGTCCTTGGCTTTGTAATTAATGAACATTTTCGAAACGATATTACGAATCTTTGCTGTTAGAGCGCCCTAAATCTACTATACTAATACTAATAATACTTGACTACATATTACAGTGATGCACCTCAGAAAACTCACCTTTGTTATGTCGACGAGGTTGTTGAGTGGCCTGGCAAATGCATCGTAGTCGTAGTCCAGTTGGGTTGTTTTCTTCCTCCGCGACATTCTTCTTTGTCATGATAGCCTCGATGGCTGAAATCTTTGCTTTAGATTGCATGTGTTTCTGCAAAAAAATGTAACAAAATTAGACACTTGAATTAGGGGTCTATAACCTCGCCTAAGGCCCTAAGCCTATAACAAAACATAATTTTGTTTTGTCCCTGGAAGTTTTTTAAATTTTGATAATATTAAACAGTACCATGCAGTCATCACCACTAGGCCTACACCATAGAACACCATAGAAAATGTGATATTTGCGACAATAGTGGGCCATCAAATTCCAACTCGCAACCTTCTCGTGGTTTGGCCCGTGATTAGGGGCGTTTTTCTCCCTGAAACTAATGGCGAGCTCTGGTTGTCGTCGGGGAACTTACCCTTCTCTTTGACTACCTCCCCGACGGTGACGACAATGACAACACAGACGGATGACACAGACGGAGACTTACCATGACGTGGGGGAACCTCTGCCCTCCCATACCTTGTGGCTGGTTTGACAGCCAGGCCTTTCCAACCCTTGTCCCCCCGCGTCATCCCTTACGTCCCCCCCCCTTTGTCTCGATTTGCCAAGTTGCATAAATATAGACTTAAGAAAAATCAAAAAAACTTTTTTCTTCTAACTCCTCTTATATAACCTCACCATTTATGTATACATTACCATATCATTAACAAAACAAACAGCATGACTATTTGTCTGTAATGACTATTTCTTTGTAAAAAGTAAATTTAAACTACTGTAGTTTAATATAGTATTTGAATTTGTTATGTAACTTCCTGAACAAGTTGATGTGTTTAAAAAAATAATTGTTCATTATTTTTCAATTAGGTATTTACCGCATACTATTTAGTCTACGTCAACAGAAGCAAGTCATGACTGTTATTTTAAACATATCTATAGGCTCCGGTACTAAAAGATTTTAGATTTAAAAACACAATTGTTGTAGGCCTAGGGACAGAGAAATTTTAATTATTTCCATATTATATTGAGATTAAACCGTTGTCATAGGCTACGTCAATATTTCAAACAAACAAATAAACAACATTTATGTTCATGACATTACTGTAGGCCTAAGTTCTTTTTATTATAATATTGCAATTTTTGTAATGAAAATAAATGACAATTTATTTGTTATGTTTGCAAGGACAAAATGACAACGCTATTTATTTATTTACCAAATATCAATGTAGGCCTCCGCCTACCTCTATGTTAGGCCTACTATCCAAAATATTGTTTATTGTGTGGTAAACTTTATTTAAGTGACCCAATGTAATGAAGGTTCAAATAAGATTGAAAGCAAATGTGTTTACGTACAAACGTAACACTTTCCCCAGGTTGTTATTCTCTACTTGTCATTCTCTGCCAGCGTTCAGGAAGGCTCACTTTGCCGATAAATGCAGCTCTGAAAGATTCTCTGAACAATTCCCAGTTCGTAATCGATTCATATCTGTTAAGAAACCATTCTCGGCAGCCCCTGTCAAGTGTGATCGAGCAGTTTCCAACTTAACACTGTCTGGCCAGTGATACAAGGCACTTGTAGCCTCTAGCGATCGCAACCACTCCCTGCTGGTGACTGGGATTCTCCATCAAACATCGTTATAGCGGTAGAAGATCTGGCATTCTACAAACATTGTTCGCTCCTACATTCATACTTGCCACCATGCTCGCGAATGTAGCATCACGACGACGATTTTCCTCCATAAGGATGTCCATCATAACGTGAAGATCCGAAGGTCTGTCACTGTCACTGTTGGCACTCGATGTTGCAGGACAAGGCGGATCTGGTTGTCGACTGTCAACGTTTACATTTCTGCCTTCTCCACTGTTTCCGCGACGTTTAGTGGTACCGGTAGGCATTTCGATTTAGTGCGACAGGTTTACATACAATACTTTGTCCAAAAATACACAATGTTCATTGTTCAATCACAACTTCGATAGTAGGCCTAAGTAGGCACAAAAGCGATATATACGTACAATAATGTCGCAACAAATGTAAGTTAGCACATTAAAATCGACGAGAAATGTCAAATGTCAAATCGTTAAAAAACAAAAACACACGATTCATAACAATGTGACGGTTGCTTTAGCGCTCGGTAAATCGATCAGAGCAGATCGATAAAAGTCGAAGTTCAAAAATCATGTGTGACAAACAAAACAAACATAAGAACATGCCGGTTCCAGCAGATTGCAAAAATTTGGTTTTACAAGTCCACAAAACTCTTATTTTTCATTTAGGAAAACGAATTTCTTTCAAAAACACTTCATACGATACGATAATGTCCGAATAAATCAATCATCCGTCCATCCCACTTCTGATATGTAATCTCTTACCTTTCCTTACTCCGGTGATGAGTTTGGTTGGGCAAGGATCGAGCAATAGCCACGGTTTGGCCTCGGTGTTGATGCAGTTGTCGGTGGTCAGGATAAATAACGTACGAGTTACAACACATGATAGTTCAAAATAGAAATATATTAAACAAGTAAATCAACACGATAACTTACATACAGCTAACGTGAATACGATTGGAGTAAAGATTAAATTAGTTGAGTACAACGGTTAGTACCAGCCATGATGGCACCTTCGAGTCGTTTTTCTGTTGTCCGAAGTGTTGCCCATGACAACACTCCAGTGCCTGTCAAATATGATCTTGACGAGAGAACGATACACATGATCTACATTTTCTTTACATAGATTTCCCGAAGTGACACCACTGTCTTTCCATTCCTTGTTCACCTGTGTTAACATCTGGATCATTGAGTACATTTTTATTTTTAGATTAAAAAAAAAGTATTTCTCTTTAATAGAGGGCAGCTCTCAATTGGACGAGCTTTGGCTAACTTTTTTACAGTTTTAAAATGTGACAATGTACATTTAAATAAACTGCTTGATTGCCAAATTGAGCAATTTTACTTGCGTTTTCCTTCACATTGTTGGGAGGTTATTGTAATGTTTATATTATTCGTTATATAAATGTAAGACCTATATTAATTTATCTTTGTATACTTTGTAAATGTCCTTGGCTTTGTAATTAATGAACATTTTCGAAACGATATTACGAATCTTTGCTGTTAGAGCGCCCTAAATCTACTATACTAATACTAATAATACTTGACTACATATTACAGTGATGCACCTCAGAAAACTCACCTTTGTTATGTCGACGAGGTTGTTGAGTGGCCTGGCAAATGCATCGTAGTCGTAGTCCAGTTGGGTTTTTTTCTTCCTCCGCGACATTCTTCTTTGTCATGATAGCCTCGATGGCTGAAATCTTTGCTTTAGATTGCATGTGTTTCTGCAAAAAAATGTAACAAAATTAGACACTTGAATTAGGGGTCTATAACCTCGCCTAAGGCCCTAAGCCTGTAACAAAACCATCATTTTGTTTCGTCTCTGGAAGTTTTTTAAATTTTGATAATATTAAACAGTACCATGCAGTCATCACCACTAGGCCTACACCATAGAACACCATAGAAAATGTGATATTTGCGACAATAGTGGGCCATCAAATTCCAACACGCAACCTTCTCGTGGTTTGGCCCGTGATTAGGGGCGCTTTTCCCCCCGAAACTAGTGGCGAGCTCTGGTTGTCGTCGGGGAACTTACCCTTCTCTTTGACTACCTCCCCGACGGTGACGACAATGACAACACAGACGGATGACACAGACGGAGACTACCATGACGTGGGGGAACCTCTGCCCTCCCCATACGCTTGTGGCTGGTTCTGACCAGCACAGGCCTGTCCAACCCTCTGTCCCCCCGCGTCATCCCTTACGTCCCTCCTTCGTCTCGATTAGCCAAGTTGCATAAATATGAGACGTTAAGCAATATCCAATCAAAAAAAAATGCGACAATAGTGTCGTCACGATGAGCCTCACTACATAACTTGTCTTTTTTCTCAAACCAATTAATTACACACCTAAAAGCGCATGCGCCACTGGACGTCAACGCGTTTGAAAAACGTCAATGCACCTTGCGTGCAGCTTCGATATGACCTCGCCGCCCCGCACCTTTTGACTACTATATAGCGGCACGCACACAGCACAGCAGAGCGTCGCCTCGCAGTCGGTCTGTTTTCTTGTCCCAGGCAGACGTGCTTGTTCGCGCTCTTTGCTCTGGTCTCATTGGGCTTCCACAGTACATGGAGTTAGCTTCTGTTCCTGCTGTATGTGATGCTTGTTCAAGCCTTTGCTGTGTCCTCGTTCTCATTCATCATTCTGTTTCTCAGGAGGTTGTCCGTTCTGTCCAGACTGGAAGGTTTTGTTCTCTATTTATCTGTCCTGCTTCGTCATCTGAATTCCATTCCTTGCTCACCTGTGTTAACATCTGGATCATTGAGTAAATTTTTTCATTTTTAGATTTAAAAAAAAGTATTTCTCTTTAATAGAGGGCAGCTCTCAATTGGACGAGCTTTGGCTAACTTTTTACAGTTTAAAATGTGACAATGTACATTTAAATAAACTGCTTGATTGCCAAATTGAGCAAATTTTACTTGCGTTTTCTTCACATTGTTGGGAGGTTATTTGTAATGTTTATATTATTCGTTATATATGTAAGACCTATATTAATTTATCTTTGTATACTTTGTAAATGTCCCTTGGCTTTGTAATTAATGAACATTTTCGAAACGATATTACGAATCTTGCTGTTAGAGCGCCCTAAATCTACTAATACTAATACTAATAATACTTGACTACATATTACAGTGATGCACCTCAGAAAACTCACCTTTGTTATGTCGACGAGGTTGTTGAGTGGCCTGGCAAATGCATCGTAGTCGTAGTCCCAGTTGGGTGTTTTCTTCCTCCGCGACATTCTTCTTTGTCATGATAGCCTCGATGGCTGAAATCTTTGCTTTAGATTGCATGTGTTTTCTGCAAAAAATGTAAACAAAATTAGACACTTGAATTAGGGGTCTATAACCTCGCCTAAGGCCCTAAGCCTGTAACAAAACCATCATTTGTTTCGTCCCTGGAAGTTTTTTAAATTTTGATAATATTAAACAGTACCATGCAGTCATCACCACTAGGCCTACACCATAGAACACCATAGAAAAATGTGATATTTGCGACAATAGTGGGCCATCAAATTCCAACTCGCAACCTTCTCGTGGTTTGGCCCGTGATTAGCGGAGTTTTTCTCCCTGAAACTAGTGGCGAGCTCTGGGTTGTCGTCGGGGAACTTACCCTTCTCTTTGACTACCTCCCCGACGGTGACGACAATGACAACACAGACGGATGACACAGACGGAGACTACCATGACGTGGGGAACCTCTGCCCTCCCCATACGCTTGTGGCTGGTTCTGACCAGCACAGGCCTGTCCCAACCCTTGTCCCCCCGCGTCATCCCTTACGTCCCTCCCTTCGTCTCGATTAGCCAAGTTGCATAAAATATGAGACGTTAAGCAATATCCAATCAAAAAAAAATGCGACAATAGTGTCGTCACGATGAGCCTCACTACATAACTTGTCTTTTTTCTCAAACCAATTAATTACACACCTAAAAGCGCATGCGCCACTGACGTCAACGCGTTTGAAAAGCGTCAATGCACCTTGCGTGCAGCTTCGATATGACCTCGCCGCCCCGCACCTTTTGACTACTATCGGCACGCAGACAGCACAGCAGAGCGTCGCCTCGCAGTCGGTCTGTTGTTCTTGTCCCAGGCAGACGTGCTTTGTCCGCGCTCTTTGCTCTGGTCTCATTGGGCTTCCACAGTACATGGAGTTAGCTTCTGTTCCTGCTGTATGTGATGCTTGTTCAAGCCTTTGCTGTGTCCTCGTTCTCATTCATCATTCTGTTTTTCAGGAGGTTGTCTGTTCTGTCCAGACTGGAAGGTTTTGTTCTCTATTTATTCTGTCCTGCTTCGTCATCTGAATTCCATTCCTTGCTCACCTGTGTTAACATCTGGATCATTGAGTAAATTTTTTATTTTTAGATTTAAAAAAAGTATTTCTCTTTAATAGAGGGCAGCTCTCAATTGGACGAGCTTTGGCTAACTTTTTTACAGTTTAAAATGTGGCAATGTCCATTTAAATAAACTGCTTGATTGCCAAATTGATCAAATTTTACTTGCGATTTCCTTCACATTGTTGGGAGGTTATTTGTTATGTTTATATTATTCGTTATATTAATGTAAGGCCTACGGTATATTAATTTATCTTTGTATACTTTGTAAATGTCCCTTGGCTTTGTAATTAATAGCTATTTTCGAAACGATATTACGAATCTTTGCTGTTAGAGCGCCCTAAATCTACTAATACTAATACTAATAATACTTGACTACATATTACAGTGATGCACCGCAGAAAACTCACCTTTGTTATGTCGACGAGGTTGTTGAGTGGCCTGGCAAATGCATCGTAGTCCAGTTGGGTGTTTTCTTCCTCCGCGACATTCTTCTTTGTCATGATAGCCTCGATGGCTGAAATCTTTGCTTTAGATTGCATGTGTTTCTGCAAAAAATGTAAACAAAATTAGACAATTGAATTAGGGGTCTATACCTCGCCTAAGGCCCTAAGCCTGTAACAAAACCATCATTTTGTTTCGTCTCTGGAAGTTTTTAGATTTTGATAATATTAAACAGTACCATGCAGTCATCCCACTAGGCCTACACCATAGAACACCATAGAAAAATATGATATTTGCGACAATAGTGGGCCATCAAATTCCAACTCGCAACCTTCTCGTGGTTTGGCCCGTGATTAGGGGAGTTTTTCTCCCTGAAACTAGTGGCGAGCTCTGGGTTGTCGTCGGGAACTTACCCTTCTCTTTGACTACCTCCCCGACGGTGACGACAATGACAACACAGACGGATGACACAGACGGAGACTACCATGACGTGGGGAACCTCTGCCCTCCCCATACGCTTGTGGCGGGTTTTCTGACCAGCACAGGCCTGTCCAACCCTTGTCCCCCCCCGTCATCCCTTACGTCCCTCCCTTCGTCTCGATTAGCCAAGTTGCATAAATATGAGACGTTAAGCAATATCCAATCAAAAAAAAATGCGACAATAGTGTCGTCATGATGAGCCCCACTACATAACTTGTCTTTTTTTTCAAACCAATTAATTACACACCTAAAAGCGCATGCGCCACTGACGTCAACGCGTTTTGAAAAACGTCAATGCACCTTGCGTGCAGCTTCGATATGACCTCGCCGCCCCGCACCTTTTGACTACTATATAGCGGCACGCACACAGCACAGCAGAGCGTCGCCTCGCAGTCGGTCTGTTGTTCTTTTTCCCAGGCAGACGTGCTTTGTTCGCGCTCTTTGCTCTGGTCCTCATTGGGCTTCCACAGTACATGGAGTTAGCTTCTGTTCCTGCTGTATGTGATGCTTGTTCAAGCCTTTGCTGTGTCCTCGTTCTCATTCATCATTCTGTTTCTCAGGAGGTTGTCTGTTCTGTCCAGACTGGAAGGTTTTGTTCTCTATTTATTCTGTCCTGCTTCGTCATCTGAATTCCATTCCTTGCTCACCTGTGTTTACATCTGGATCATTGAGTACATTTTTTATTTTTAGATTAAAAAAAATGTATTTCTCTTTAATAGAGGGCAGCCCTCAATTGGACGAGCTTTGGGTAACTTTTTTACAGTTTAAAATGTGACAACGTCCATTTAAATAAACTGCTTGATTGATAAATTGAGCAAATTTTACTTGCGTTTTCCTTCACATTGTTGCGAGGTTATTTGTAATGTTTATATTATTCGTTATATTAATGTAAGGCCTATATTAATTTATCGTTGTATACTTTGTAAATGTCCCTTGGCTTTGTAATTAATAGCTATTTTCGAAACGATATTACGAATCTTTGCTGTTAGTGCGCCCTAAAACAACTTATACTAATACTAATAATACTTGATCACATATTACAGTGATGCGCCTCAGAAAACTCACCTTTGTTATGTCGACGAGGTTGTTGAGTGGCCTGACAAATGCATCGTAGTCCAGTTGGGTGTTTTCTTCCTCCGCGACATTCTTCTTTGTCATGATAGCCTCGATGGCTGAAATCTTTGCTTTAGATTGCATGTGTTTCTGCAAAAAAATGTAAACAAAATTAGACAATATAATTAGAGGTCTAAAACTTCGCCTAAGGCCCTAAGCCTGTAACAAAACCATCATTTTGTTTTGTCTCTGGAAGTTTCTTACATTTTAATGATATTAAACAGTACCATGCATTCATCACCACTAGGCCTACACCATAGAACACCTTAGAAAAATATGATATTTTCGACAATAGTGGGCCATCAAATTCCAACTCGCAACCTTCTCGTGGTTTGGCCCGTGATTAGGGGAGTGGTTCTCCCTGAAACTAGTGGCGAGCTCTGGGTTGTCGTGGTGAGGGAAATGACCCTTCCCTTTGACTACCTCCCCGACGGCGACGACAATGACAACACAGACGGATGACACAGACGGAGACTACCATGACGTGGGGGAACCTCTGCCCTCCCCATACGCTTGTGGCTGGTTCTGACCAGCACAGGCCTGTCCAGCCCTTGTCCCCCCGCGTCATCCCTTACGTCCCTCCCTTCGTCTCGATTAGCCAAGTTGCATAAATATGAGACGTTAAGCATTATCCAATCAAAAAAAATGCGACAATAGTGTCGTCACGATGAGCCTCACTACATAACTTGTCTTTTTTCTCAAACCAATTAATTACACACCTAAAAGCGCATGCGCCACTGACGTCAACGGGTTTGAAAAACGTCAATGCACCTTGCGTGCAGCTTCAATATGACCTCGCCGCCCCGCACCTTTTGACTACTATATAGCGGCACGCACACAGCACAGCAGAGCGTCGCCTCGCAGTCGGTCTGTTGTTCTTGTCCCAGGCAGACGTGCTTTGTTCGCGCTCTTTGCTCTGGTCTCATTGGGCTTCCACAGTACATGGAGTTAGCTTCGTTCCTGCTGTATGTGATGCTTGTTCAAGCCTTTGCTGTGTCCTCGTTCTCATTCATCATTCTGTTTCTCAGGAGGTTGTCTGTTCTGTCCAGACTGGAAGGTTTTGTTCTCTATTTATTCTGTCCTGCTTCGTCATCTGAATTCCAACTCGCAACCTTCTCGCGGTTTGGCCCGTGATTAGGGGAGTTTATCTCCCTGAAACTAATGTGCGAGCTCTGGGTTGTCGTCGGGGAACCCCTTCCCTTTGACTACCTCCCCGACGGCGACGACAATGACAACACGGACGGATGACACAGACGGAGACGACCACGACGTGGGGGAACCCCTGCCCTCCCCATATGCTTGTGGCTGGTTCTGACCAGCACAGGCCTGTCCACCCCTTGTCCCCCCGCGTCATCCCTTACGTACCTCCCTTCGTCTCGATTAGCCAAGTTGCATAAATATGAGACGTAAAGCAATATCCAATCCAATTGGCATTGTTTGTTTGTTTTAAAGCCCATTCTGTTGTCTTGTTTCAACTGTCATTAAAAACCTGATGAAGGAGGTTGATTAACCTTTGAAATATCGTAATCTTTGTTTTATTTTGAGTAGTGTATAGTCCTAAAAACATCATGATCTTAAACCTGACCTACTCTAAATTGGTTCACTTTGGAACAACACCTTTGGTTGGAGCATTTTAACGAGTTTTAGCCACTCTATAAAGTATCAATTTTGTTCCTAGAAAAGTGCCTATTATTACGGTTCAAAATTGGAACAAACAGTGTTGAAGGCTGGATTCGAACAGCAGGGGTAAGGGAGACATGGGATTTGCTTACCCATATTAAACAAAGATATCCTAACTCAAAATCATTTGGTGTGGCATCATAAATAGACTTGATATTCCTGTCAAGATTATAAATAGATAAATGATGACATTGAGTGGGTAGTGAACCAGTTTTGGCGAAACTTTCTTAGACTCAAAAATCTGGTGTGGAAGGATTGTTTGGACGAGAGTCTTCACCTCAAAATTACAAGGTTT
>JAMZAV010002926.1:0-66629 GCA_024449915.1 Sweltsa coloradensis
AAATAAAAACTGTTTTCTCTCAGTCAGTCCAAAGAAAAAACAGTTGAAAATTAATGTCACAAAAGCACAACACCCTACGTTGAATGGTGTGCCCTGGCGAATTGAAGTTTGAAATTATTTTGAGGTGGCTATATTGGCCGGGGTCCCGGGGATCAGAAAAATTTGGAAAAAAAATATTTTTGATTTTCTAAAATAGCCATGTTTCAAAGCCATTCACTCTATTTTGACTTAGAAGCATATTTTGGAAAATAGAAAAACGCGGTGGAATAGCCTTAACCACTGCCCATCTGGACGGGTACATTTTGATCTCTGAATTGTAGTTGCATTAACATCTGAATGGATGAACAGTACTGCAACGAAAAAACTGTTCCCTTGAACTGACCACCAAACATTAATTATAATGTCTTTAAACCTTACGCAGGTATGAGCGAGGGTTTTTTTCTCGATTGGTTAATGGGGAAACACTCCCGTAGGTGAAATTGTTATCTAAGGCGACGGTCGTTCTCCTGCAGCCAAGCGCACGCGACTGCTAGAAGGCGATGACTAACTCGACCCTGTTTACTCCTACCCGAGTTGGGGGTTTTCAGCTATCTGCACACGCCGTCCCGAAAGATTTACAATCTTGAAACTCGGTATATGACCGAAATTTGGTCCATGACATACCAAATAAAAAATAAGCCCGATCCGATAACCCGTTCTGTGTGAAAAAAAAATGCGTAAAAATCGACGAAAATTTTCCGGTTTGGCTGGTTGGGGGGGGGGGGGGGATTTGACAGAGAGGAATAAGAACCTACAGAGAAAACGGTACTTCTTAGAACAATGAAACTTGGACAACATTCAGATGGACCTCAGACTCACAAACTTCCGCCGAGAGACAAGCAATATTCCTCCCCAACCCCCCCTAAATCACCCCCTAAATTTAAATTATTCATAGCTCTAACCAAAATTGAATTTTTAATCAAATTTGTTTTTAAAAATTATGTTCCAATGTTTTTTTAACCCAATCGTCTATTCTCATTACATAACCACCCTTTTGTCAACCCCCATCCCTAATAAATTATTTTTTTTTACCCTTTATTTCCAGCATTCACAATGAAGGCACATAATGAGTTTTTTCATCATGAAATTTGACGTGATGGTTCATAATAATATGATAAATAAGCCGCCGAGAGGCAAGCGATATTTCAACCCCAACATCCCTAAAATTGAATAATTCATAGCTCTAAATCTAATTTTGATTATTTATTCAAATTAGTTATTAAAATAATGTTTTAATGTGTTTTAACCCAATCGTCCTATTCCCATTTTCTAAACAACATTTTTCAACCCTCATACCTAATAGTTTATATTATTTTACCTTGATTTCCAGCATTCACCATGAAGGCACCGATAAGATATCAGCATGAAATTTGGCATGCTGGTACATAATAATAAGAAACATGATAATCCCACAGGAGGCAAGCGATGTTTCATCCACACTGTTCCCTACCACCCTTAATTTGGGAAAAACGTTAGGTCGTATTTAATACTAGGAAAACGCTTAAGTCCCGCCGCGTTGTTGGATGAGCGTAATTGGTGCATTGAGCTGCCATGTGTAACGCGGATTTTCTGTTGTTCTGTGAAAAAATTATTGCTTAGTCGAAGATTTTTTAAATTAAATTAATAAAATAAAAAATTAAATTTTTTTTTTTAATAAATCGTAATTTAAAAAAAATAAAAAATCGTAAAATTGCAATTTCATAAGAAATAATTATTTGATTGCGCTCAAATTTTACACGAGTATATAAATTGATGAAATTAAGGTTCTGTGAAAAAACCATTACAATAGATAAAGCATGTAGGTGTTATCAGTCAAAGAATTGTTTTAAAAAAGAAAAAACCCGTAAAATTTCGATTTTCATGAGAAAATAATTTTTTCGATTACGCTCAAATTTCACACGAATATCTTAATTCATAAAATTAAGGTTCTGTGAAAAAATCATTACAATCGGATAAGCTGTAGGTGTTATAAGTCGAAAAATTTAAAAAATCGAAAAAAAATCTTAAATTGCGTTTTTTATAAGAAAAAATTTCCCGATTGCGCTCAAAAACGTGGCAGTTCTAAGTTCAGAGATTTCGAAGGCCTCCATAAAATTTCATCGCAATCGGAGTATCGGTTTAGCCGGAATCGTGTTAACAAACACACAAAAATACAAAAAAAAAAAAAAAAAAGAAAAAAAAACATTCCGGAATTTTTTCTCCAGTGTAGTGAAATGGAATCTTCGCTTCGCTCGCTACGCTCGCTACGCTCATCCAACAATTTTAATATTTTAATTGCTGATTAAAATTTTGCATCAATGTGTTTTTGTCCGGTCAACGAACCATTCACACAAAAACCCAAGACGACAGTCATTAACCACAGGAAATTTACTAACTAGGAAAACGCTTAAGTCCCGCCGCGTTGTTGGATGAGCGTAATTGGTGCATTGAGCTGGCCATGTGTTATGAGGATTTTCTGTTATTCTGTGACAAAATATTACAAAGTCGATAATTTTTTTTAAATAAAATAAAATAAAATAAAAAATTGACTTTATTTTTAATTTTTTTTATGAATCGTAATTTTAAAAAAGGAAAAAAATCGTAAAATTGCGATTTTCATAAGAAATAATTATTCGATTGCGCTCAAATTTTACAAGAATATATTAATTCATAAAATTAAGGTTCTGTGAAAAATTCATTACAATAGGATAAAGCATGTAGGTGCTATAAGTCAAAGACTTGTTTAAAAAAGAAAAAAACGTGTAAAATTTCGATTTTCATGAGAAATAATTTTTCGATTGCGCTCAAATTTCACAAGAATATCTTAATTCATAAAATTAAGGTTTTGTGAAAAAAATCATTAAAATCGAATTAAGCATGTAGGTGTTATAAGTCGAAGAAATATTTTAAAAATTGAAAAAAATTCGTAAATGGCGATTTTCATGAGAAATAATTTTCCGATTGCGCTCAAAAACGTGGCAGTTCTAAGTTCAGAGATTTCGAAGGTCTCCATAAAATTTCATCGCAATTGGAGTATCGGTTTAGCCGGAATCGTGTTAACAAACACACAATAATACAAACAGAAAAAAAAAAAAAAAAAAAAAAAAAAAAAAAAAAACATTCCGGATTTTTTTCTCCAGTGTAGTGAAATGGAATCTTCGCTTCGCTCGCTACGCTCGCTACGCTCATCCAAAAACATTGTATATTGCCCACTACAGATTGTAAACAAAAACAAAAGATGGTAGCTTTTGTTTCTAGACAATCTGTTTTAAAGGCACTGTATCCACCTTTTCACGTTTTCACGCATTACACGCCTTGATATGAAACGAACAACAAAAAGATGTGATATCCCCCCAAATACAAAAATTTGTAAAAAAAAAAAAAAAAAAAAAAACGGCAGCTAAGCTCTCCTTCCAAAGTCTTCGGCTGTGAATGCTGTGAGATATAGAAGTTGAGCCAAGCATTTCATTCTTTCTTCCTAGTTTCGCATTGAAAAGAAGTAAGATCATTTCGCCTGTTGACGAGCGCCAAGCCAACCATTTTCGTGGTTTAAAAAAGGAAACATTTCAAACTCAAAATCGTAAAAAAATTACTTGGCCATTGAATTTGGTACGAGAACTCTAAAAAGTCAATGACCAAGTAATTTCTTATGATTTTGAGTTTAAAATTTTTCCTTTTTTTACCACGAAAATGGTTGGCTTGGCGCTCGTCAACAGGCGAAATGATCTTTCATCTTTTCAATGCGAAACTAGGAAAAAAGAATGACATGCTTGGCTCAACTTCTATATCTCACAGCATTCACAGCCGAAGACTTTGGAAGGAGAGCTTGGTTGCCGTTGTTTACAAAATTTTGTATTTAAGGGGGATTATTTACTACGATTCATAAATTAAAAAAGTACACCCAACCGGGAATCAAACCACGGATCTCCCGTATTCCAGACAGGCGTCTTAACCACTAGACCATCAGGACGGGTACATTTAACCTCTTAATTGTAGTTGCATTATACATCTGAATGGATGGAACAGTACTGCAACGAATATCTGCTGCCTTTGAACTGACCACCAAACATTAATCAGGTCATTACCTTACGCAGGTATGAGCGAGGGTTTATTTATCGATTTGGTTAATGGGGAAACACCCCCGCTCACTTCCCACCCACTCCACTCACCATCCATTCAGATGAATAATGCAACTACAATAATTCAGAGATTAAAATGTACCCCACACTAAGAACTGGATGTTTGAATTTAATTTTAAGACATGTCTGACTTTTGAAATATGTTTGATTAATAAAACACCATTTAAAAGTGTGTCTTACTTTCAAACACAATTTTCAAAAACGTTTGAAAATTTCAAACACTTCTGTTTTACTGGTGACTGAATTGAAAAGCATCTTAAAATGACCCAACTGAAAATTCAAACATTTCTGTTTTAAGACGTGTTTAGCTTAAAAAGTGTTTGAAAATAAGTCAAGATTTCTCGCTTTCAAACATATTCCACATTCAAACGTTTTTTTTCAAACACTTTTATTTCAGACATTATTATATTTTCACACACGAAATTTCCCAAAAGCATGGCTTTAGGGCACATAATCATTGCGCCATTCTATATATTTAAAATCATAATTTTTAAATGAATGAATGAATATATACAAAAATACAAAAATCAACCTTTTACAACATCACAGCTCCATAAAAACATTGATGACAAACATTTTAAGATATACATTAAAATTGAAATAAAATAGGAATTAATAAATAAAATTAATTAATAAAATGTATTTATTTATGTATCGTTATATAAAGTTATTATATAATGATTATTATCCAGTACTAAATCACTAGGAAGTACTAACAATTTCAATATTGTTATGATTCCGAATAAATGTTGAATAATTTAGCCAAAAGTATAAAAGCCTAAAAAAATAATGGAGAGCTTGCCTCTCTTGCTTGAAAACAATAACATATTCGAATGTGTCATACAAACGCACTAAATATTATTGTAGACTTGAAAGATATTATATGAGTGCAAAGAATTTTGTATTATTTTAGTCATTAACGTCTTAGATTAAAAACTGAATAACAAAGAACAATAATTACTATTATTCTTATAACAAAATTATTATTCTTAAAGTTATTAAATTAAAATATTACTATTGGTCCAAGTCCACGGTATAACATTACTTTTAAGTATGGCGCTCAGTATTTGCATCTGTCAAGTTGCTGTTGCCCGCCATGCGGGAGTACAGTAATGCTGTTGGCTACACTGGCAGCTGCATGCGCGCGCACCGGCGGTGGCCTAAAGTGGCCTGAAAATACGCGTGGTTTTAATTTCATAATAATGTCGTAATCGTGAGTTATTTACTTTCAATGAACAGTGAGATCGTCAGAATTAATAGGGCTTATCCCTACTTCATCGTTTTGCAATCGTTTTGCAATCGCAATGGATTTCATCATGATGTGACTAGTGAACTAAAAACACATGTGCTTGATGAAAGTTGGGCTAAGGCTGACGAGAACTTCGAATGATCATCGAAAAGATTCTTCACGGCACGAGATTCAGCACATCGCATCACATCACATTATTCTGGATCTGACAGGTGAGAATAATTTGTACAAATCTAGGCTTAGCCTTGTAACCTTGTAGGCCTAGCCCTAGGCTTCTAGGGCCTAGGCCTGGCTTAGCCCTATGGCCTACATCCAGGGTCTTACGCCTAGCTAGGGTAGCTAGCCCGGTACTCTTTCGGTTGGTATGGACAGTTTTTTTTATGTGTACCTACAAAACCTTAAACGTCGCTATTTTAAATCTAAAGTATCTACAAAACCTTTAACGTTGCTATTTTAAAACTTAAGTACCGGTACCTACAAAACCATTAACGTCGCTATTTAAAATCTAAAGTACCTACTGATCAAAAACTGTCCATACCAACCGAAAGAGTTCCGCTAGCCCTACATCTAGGGTAGGGCTAGGCTTAGGCCCTAGGCGAGTTGCTTTGTAAAGGCTAGGCATAAGCCCCTAGGCCAGTCTTTCTCTAGGCCCTTCTTACTTGTCCCAAGGTCTAGGCTTAGGCCTACGGTTACGGTTATGCTATTTTTTCTGGTACAAGACCTGGAACTTCTTCGGTTTGTATGGACCGGTTTTACAAAACTCTTTCGTTAGGTTAGCTGAACTTTCCGCTGGCTACAGTGCGCCGCGCTAGTTCTAGGATATAATCGATAAGAGCGCACCCGAAATTCTTTTCGTTACAAAACTACTTACCGGTAGTTGTTTTTCAGTGTTTTTATTGAAAAAATAACAGTGTTAAAAAACCGGGTCCATACCAACCGAAGAAGTATCCAAGACCTGTAGGTCTAGGCCCTAAGATCAGTCGATGGCCATTGCCGATCCCAAACACGGCCATTGCTTTGACCGTGGACACCCAAGGTGGTGCTTGCCAAGGCAAGCCCATTGCTGTTGCCCATCACGACCATCGGTCGTTGCCCAAAAAGTAATTTATCCTATGGCTGTGTAGGTATATATTCTTACGGCAGAACGCAAGAATTGATAAAAATTATGCTCTAAATCATTCTTACGGCAGAACGTAAGATTTGCTAAATTATTCTTACGGTCTGTGCTCTCATTGGAATTATCATTTGCGTTCCGAGTCTGTAAGGGTGACGCTACAGCCGCCATTTAACAGTGATTAAATTCTTAATTAGCATTTAGGCCTATAGGGAAAATTAGAGTAGAGCCTATGATAGGAATTGTGTTCTTACGTTCGCTGCGGACATATCCAATAAAACAAAACTCCTAACCTTTAACGTTTCTATTTAAAATATTTTAAAGGGGACTCTCAACCAAAAAGGAGTTTTATCAAAAACATAAAGAATAGAATGAAAAAAAATCATCTCGTCAAGGATTTGAACCAACGAACCCTCACACAGAAGTCAAACCCGCTACCGGTACCATCCTGCCTCACCGCACTATGATCAAAGGTCGCCTATAAACATAACTAGTGAACTAATTGAACGTAAGAATTATTTCTTGCCATTGGCAACACTAAGCTAAGTGCAAGAACAATGCCTAGGGGGCCTAGGCCTAGACTTATTGTAGATAATCAGTCTGTTGGTTATGTGGTTCAGAATTCAGAGTGATTACAATTCCTCAGTTCTAAGTAATTGTACTTACTTACTTCTGTTACCACCAAACCACCAATAGCAAAATAGTTAGCTCAATGTAAAAATATTTTTTAGCAATTCCTACGTTCTGACATAAGAATAATTTTTAGCAATTCTTATGTTCTGGCGTAAGAATAATTTTTAGCATTTCTACGTTCTGCCGTGAGAATAAGCAACTGCAAATATGTAGTTAACATAACTGGCAAGTACGTAGGCTGCTACCTAAAATTAACATATTGTAGACCTAGGCTAGTTGTATCAAAAGTATCTAGGCTAGATTTAATAGCCTATATTTTAAGTCACATTTATTTTTCATAATTTCTCACTGAGCCTCATCCAAATCTAAATCCATTTCCTACAAACACCTTCCACCTAAACCTTTTCACTGGGGATTCTTCATCATTTCAGTTAGGCCTGGCCTAACTGCTAAATGGCCACAAAACTTAATTGTCTACCTGCATTTTAATAGGCCTAGGCAAAGATAACAGAGTACACTACGTGGTGTACTCTTATTATCTGTGGCCTAGGCCCGTACATTAATTTCTTGTTTGTCACCTGTAAGCTGATTTGAACCAGGTCTAAAATGAGTGTAGGGCCAAGGCCTATGCCTACATTTGGTTGCTAACTAGTAGGTCTATTTGCTATAATTTGGATTTAAATTTGGACCTAGACAGACAGTAGGTAGGCCTGCTTCCTACGTCATTGACAAAGACAATTTTAGTACCTACATTCTACATTGAGTCGGACTTGGACCTAGAATTGTCTAGGCCTACCATCCCTATTTGTTATTTTTTTGCCTTTTATGTGATCTGATGGTATGGCTGTGAACATTCCTCACTCACCACTACAAGGAATATATTTTTAAATGCATTAGCCTTACCTACTTAGTCTAATGAGAAAATTAAATTGCTAGGCCTAGGCCTATGCATTGCCTTAGTAATTATGTGACTGGCAGTTTTCCCAGAAAATTCTCTCTAGTTCAATTATAATCTCTAGCCCCCAAAACATTACCTCACCACCACAAGGAGTAATATTTAAAAAATTCATTAGCCTTGTAGCCCTTAGGCCCTAGTTTAGTTAGAAAATTAATTGCTAGGCCTAGGCCTATGCCTTGCCTAAATAATTATGTGATTGGCAGTTTCCCCCAGTAATGCTCTCAATAGTTCAATAATAATCTCTAATTGGCAAAACATTTTAGTAAGAATGTACCTGGGGCCTACACATGTAGGTAGGATTAACGCACAGGCTAGGTATCAGTTGCGATTTATCCCAGATACGTTGTGATTTTAGACCGTGATTCATTTTAAGTTCACGGACAATGATATGTAGGCCTAGATAGACCTATCACTATCACCGATTGGTAGCTTTGGCTACATACTTCTTCTGTAGCCATGAATTTATTATCCCGCAATAGGCTATAACTTAATATACCCTGGTCAGTAGGCCTAGATTTGGTTAAAATATTGGACATGTCTTCTGTACCGGTAGGCCTGCTTAGCTACCTATGGTTAAAGCCAGTGCATAGATTATTTGTAGGCCTAGTAGTCACAATAGTGACTACAGTAGGCCTATGGTAGGCCTACTTGAGCAAAAAAAAGTTCCCCATACCTGCCTACTATTTATGTATTGATGACATGCAGTCTACTCTAATCATGAATTGTAATGTAGGAATCCAATATAAGGCTGGATTACACCATCGAATGAGTGGCCTAATGTTGATAAATTTTTTGATAAAATTCACTTTTAGCGGATAAATCGTGTGATCCTTAATGTGAAGAATGTTAAATATCTAAAACAGTCTTAACCAAATTCTAGCTGCCATACTTAGTATAGGTAGGCTAAAACCAAAGCAAACTCGTTCATGGAAATATATAAATTTTTTCTCATTCACACAATGCTCAAAGTGAATAGCTGTGGGATGGAGGCCCGCAAATGCACAAGTAATAATTACGAACACATTTTGGTTCATATAAAATATAGAAAACATGCAATAGGCCCTTCGATAATATTTGATTCACCATTATCGATATTTATGAAAATTGATTGGCAAACGATTAATATTGAATGTGTGCATCCCTACTAAGGTGTGCCTACCAGGGCATACAAACTTATCTTAGCTACGACCTAGTGATAAAGAGTTTTGGCCATATACCTAGGCCTATGCTTAGTGTTTATAAAACAAAATATAGGTCTACGCTTATATCAACTAAATTAAAGAAATCAACCATCAAAATACTGTTTACCTAAATTTCCTTCCAGTAAATAATTTATGGAGTTCCCAAACACTCAGCTCAGGCCTATATTTACAACAACGCAGGGGCTAGGCACTGAATGTAAAGTAGCTACTTGCTTGCTCGGGTGGCTACAAATGCTGTTGAAATAACTTTTAGTAGTAGGGCTATGCAATGGTACATTTATGAATGGTAAGCTTAGGCATACATAAATACCGGTAGGCCTTAATATGCAGACATGCTATATAATATTCTGAAATTTTGGTTGTTTTGTTTCAGATTATTCCCCCGGATTGGTGCCATCAGTGGGCGTACCTGCAAGGAGTTCGTCTTCAATCCAGTGACTGTACTTGTGCAAAATATTTTTAAATGCCTAAAATGTTTCATGTCATATCAAAATAAAGGGTTATTATTGTTCAAATGAGTTCAACATGTTTGCCAGTCACCTGCTAAGGTACACTTTATAGTCAAATAAAGCACAATAGGCCTACATCTGTAATTCAAATTCTCAAGTAAGCGCGTAAGCCTTTTAACTTTTATTTGCTGAGTAGGTAGGTTTTAAGCCCTGAATTGTATCCATGTCTGCGGTTTGACAATATTTAGTTCGTTTTTTTTGCAAAGGAGAGTATGGGGCTATTTGTTATTTTTAAAATTGCATATGGTCCCAAAATTTAATTGACTATAAAGTTGCTTTGTCCCATATCCTATTTTATATTTCAGGTCAGTTGCACGGATAAGTAGGGCCTATAACAAATGTTTTCTTTTGTGTAGGCCTAACTAAATTTTGCCCATAATTCAAACACCTTGAAGTGTTGAATATTCACACACCTTTTAGTGTTTGAATATTCAAACACCATGAAAATCAAAACACTTTTTAGTGTTTGAAATTTCAAACATATTAGAATCAAACACCATTTTATGTTTGACTTTCAAACACCTTTAGGTGTCTTAATTTCAAACACCTTACGATTTTCAAACATATTTCTCTGTTTGAATTATTCAAACAGGTAAAAGTGTTTTATAAAGGTGTGCAAACACTTTTCTCAAAATATGTTTGAATTTCAAAACACTTCATTCTAAGTGTGCCGTCCTGATGGTAGTGGTTAAGACGCCTGTCTGGAATGCGGGAGATCCGTGGTTGGATTCCCGGTTGGGGCGGACTTTTTCAATTTCTGAATTGTAGTAAATAATAACAATTTCACCTAACGGGAGTGTTTCCCGACTAACCAAATCGAGAAATATTAGACAATGCTCATTAAATTAATGTTTGATTAAATATATTTTAACATGGAATCTTCGCAAACGCTTTTTTAGGCGTGTTGTTGGATGAGTGTTATTGGTGCATTGAGCTGTCATGTGGTATGCAGATTTTCTGTTCTTCTGTTAAAAAAATCATTACAATCAGGTAAAACATGTAGGTGTTATATATCGAAGAATTTTTTTTAAGCGAAAAAAAAGCGTAAAATTGCGATTTTCAAGAGAAATAAACTTTCGATTGCACTCAAATTTCACAAGAATATATTAATTTATTAATTTAAGGTTATGTTAAAAAATCATTACAATCGGATAAATCATGTAGGTGTTATAAGATGAAAATGTTTTTTTTAACCAAAAAAACGTAAAATTGCGATTTTTTATGTAAATAATTTTCAATTGCACCAAATTTCACTGAATTTTTATAAATTCTAAAAATTTAAAGGTTTTTTTTTAAAAAAAAATTTTAATTCAATAAAACTGTTGGTTTTTTTAAGTAAAGAAAAGTTTGAAAATTTATATAAACGAAATAATCGTAAATTGTGATTTTCAAGAGAATATTTTTTGATTGCGCTCAAAAAATATCTTTAAATGCAAAGATTTCTAAGACCTCCAAAAATTTTTGTTGCAATTAAGTACCGGGTTTTGCCGGAGTTTTTAAAAAACACACAAAATACACACAGAAAATGCAAAAAACCGAAAAAAAAAACGTTAAATTGCAATTTCATGAGAAAAAATTTTTTTGATTGTGCTAAAAAAAAAGTGGCAGTTTTAAGTCCAAAGGGTTTTTAAGCCCTTTAAAAAAATTTTATTTAAATTGGAGTATCGGGTTACCGAAAACTTTTAACAAAAACCCAAAATACAAAACAAAAAAAAAATTCCGTTTTTTTTCTCCCTGTAGTAGAATGGGAAACTTCGTCGCTCGCTCGTTCACAAAAAAAAAAAAATTGCATCGTTTTTATGAAAGGGGGCGTGTCATACGAACGATAATAAAAGAGAGATCCCCGAGTTTTGGAGAAATGTTCAATGCAGTTCATTCCCCAAGGGGGTCAAATCATGAAATAAACAGAGTTTGGGGGAAAGGTTGAGGTTTTTAAAAACTAAACTTTTACAAAACCGGGAGGTCATGTCCTTCTGTACTTATCTGTCACGGCACACCAAGGGCTGTCCCTTTTGTAAATTCATCTGCACGTGCACACTCAAGGTCAAGTCCTTCTGTACATTCATTTGTCACGTGCACACTCCCCAAGGTCAGTCCTTTTGTCATTCATCCTCACTGCACACTCTCAAGGGGCAATCCTTCGTAATTCATTTCACTCACATCTCAAAGGGCAGTCCTTCTTTCATTCATCTTTACTGCCCACTCTCAAGGGCAAGTCCTTCTGTACATTCATCTTCACGTGCCACTTCAAGGTCAAGTCCTTCTGCATTCATCTGTCAGTGCACCTCTCAAGGGCTGCCCTTTTGTCATTCATCTGTCCCCGTGCACACTCTCAAGGCGTCCTTCTGTACATTCTCGTCCGTGCCAAATCTCAGTTCAAATCCTTCTGTATATTCATCTGTCAGTGGGATACTCTCAAGGTCTGTCCTTTGACTTTATCTGTCCGTGCCACTCTCAAGGGCAAGTCCCTTTGTACATTTATCTGTCACGGCCTCTCAGGGCAAGCCTACTGTAATTCTCGCCAATTGCACACTCTCAAGGGTCAAGTCTTCTGTACATTCATCTGTCACGTGCACCTCTCAAATCAAATCCTTTTTACATTCACTGTCAGTGCACACTCTCAAGGTCAAATCCTTTTGTCTTTTTCTGCAGTGCATCTCAAGTCAGTCTTCTGTACATTCATCTCTCACGTGCACCCCTCCAAGGCAATCCTTTCTGACATTTATCTCTCACTGCCACTCTCAAGGTCAAGTCCTCGTCATTATCTTTACTGCACACTCTCAAGGGCAAACCACTGTACATTCACTGTCCCTGCCACTCTCAAGGGCCAGTCCTTTGTTTCATCTGTCACGTGCACAAATCTCAAGGTCAATCCTTTTGTACATTCATTTCCACTTGCACCTCTCAAGGTCAAATCCTTTTTGTCATTCTCTGTCACGTGCCACTCTCATGGTCAAGTCCTTCTGTAATTCTCTGTCACGTGCAACTCTTTAAGGTCCGTCCTTTTGTGTTCATCTGTCCGTGCACACTCTCAAGGTCAAGTCCCTTTTGTACTTCATCGTCACTGCACACTCTAAAGGTCAGTCCTTCTTTTCTTCATCTGTCCCCTCACACTCTCAAGGTAGTCCTTCTGTACTTTTATCTGTCAGGTTTTTTTTTTTTTTTTTTTTTTTTTTGTTTTTTTGGGGGGGGTTTTTTTTTTTTTTTTTTTTTTTTTTGGGAAGGGAAGTTTTGGGGGTTGGGTTTTGGCGGGCACACTCTCAAGGTCAAGTCCTTTTGTACTTCATCGCACGTGCCCCACTCTCAAGGTCAATCCTCGTACATTTTATTGTCAGTGCACACTCCGGTCAAGTCCTTGTACTTCATCTGTCACGGCAACTCTCAAAGGGCAAGTCCCTTTTACATTATCTGCACGTGCAATTCTCAAGGTAAGTCCTTCCGTCTTTTACTGTCACGTGCACATCTCAAAGGCAGTCCTTTGTACATTCATCTGTCCCGGCCCTCTAGGTCAGTCCTTCTGTAAATTTATCTGCACGTGACACTCTCAAAGGGCAAGTCCTCTGTACTTCAAATTTTCACGTGCACACTCTCAGGTCAGTCCTTCTGTACATTCATCGTCACGTGCACTCTCAAGGTCAAATCCTTCTGTACATTTTCGCCCCTTGCACACTCTCAAAGGGCAGTTTTGACATTCATTGCACGTGCCAAAATCTCAAGGTCAAGTCCTTTGACATTATCTGTCACTCACACTTTAAGGTCAGTCCTTCGTCCTTATCGTCACGTGCCACTCTCAAGGTCAAGCCTTCGGGACATTATCTGTCCGGCACACTCTCAAGGTCAAGTCCTCTGTACTTCATCTGTCACGTGCACACTCTCAAGGTCAAATCCTTTGTACATTCATCTGTCACGTCACACTCTCAGGTCAATCCTTCTGTACTTCTCGCCACGTCCCACTCAAGGTCAAGTCCTTCTTCATTCATCTGCCCCCGTGCACACTCTCAGGTAAGTCCTTCTTAATTCATCTGTCCGTGCACCTTCAAAGGTCAAGTCCTTTTGTAATTTATCTGTCAGTGCAACCCCCAAGGGCAAGTCCTTCTGTACATTCATCTTCACGTGCACACCTCAAGGTAAGTCCCTTTTTACATTCATCTGTACTCCCTCTCAAGGTAAAAGTCCTTTGTACATTACTGCACTGCCACTTCAAGGTCAAGTCCTTCTGTACATTATCGCACGTGCACCTCTCAAGGTAATCCTTCTGTACTCATTGTCAGTGCAACCCCCAAGGTCCAGTCCTTTTTACATTTTATCTGTCACGTCCCCTCAGGTAAGCCTTCTGTACATTTATCTGCACTGCACACCTCAAGGGCAAGTCCTTCTGTACATTCTCTGTCACGTGCAACTCCCCAAAGGGCAAGTCCCTTTTGTCATTCATTTCACGTGCACACTCTAAGGTCAAATCTTCTGTACATTTATCGTCACGTGCACACTCTCAAGGTCAAGTCTTCTGTCATTCATCTGTCACGTGCACACTCTCAAATCAATCCTTCGTCATTTATCGTCCGTGCACACTCTCAAAGGGCAAGTCCTTCTTTTCATTCATCTGCAGTGCCCACTCTAAGGTCAGTCCCTTTTGTACATTCATCTTCACGTGCCACTCTCAGGTCAGTCCTTCTTACATTATCTGCCCCGGCAACTCTCAAGTCAAATCCTTCGTACATTCTCTGTCCGTGCACACTCTCAAGGGCAATCTTCTGTACATTATCTGTACTGCACCTCTCAAGGTCTGTCCTTCTGTACATTATCTGTCACGTGACACTCTCAAGGGGCAATCTTTTGTCATTCTTGCCGTGCCCACTAAGGTCAGTCCTTCTTAATTTATCTGTCACGGCACACTCCAAGGGCATTTCCTTCTGTACATTCCTTTTCCGGGACCTAAGGTCAGTCCTTCGTCATTCATCTGTCACGGCACACTCTAAGGTCGTCCCTTTTGTACTTCACTTTACGTCCACTCCAAGGGCTGTTCGTACATTCATCTTCACGTGCACACTCTCAAGTCAAGTCCTTCTGTACATTCATCTGTCACGTGCACACTCCAAAAGGTCAAGTCCTTCTGTACATTTACTGTCACTGCAACTCTCAAAGGGCAAGTCTTCTGTACATTCATCTTCCTGCCCTCTCAAAAGGGCAAATCCCTTCTGTACATATCTGTCACGTGCAACTCAAAGGGAGTACTCTTACATTCATTGTCACTTTCACCTCAAAGGGCAAATCCTTCGTACATTCATCGTCCCCCGTGCACACTCTCAGGTCTGTCCTTTGTACTATCTGTCCCGTGCACCTTTAAGGTCAAGCCTTCTGTACATTCATCTGTCACGTGCCACTCTCAAGGTCATGTCCTTCTGACTTCATCTTCCGTGCACATCTCGGTCAAAGTCCCTTTTTACATTCATCTGCACTGCACCTTCAAGGGCAAGTTCTTTTGTACATTCATTTGCCGTGCACCTCTCAAGGGCAATCCTTTGTACTTATCTGCACGTGCAACTCTCAGGTCAGTCCTTCTGTACATTTATCTGTCCGTGCCCCCCTTAAGGTCAATTCTTCTGTACATTCACTGTCCTGCACATCTAAGGGCAATTCCTTCTGTACTTCATTTTAGGGTTGGGGGGGTTTGGGGGGGGGGGGTGGGGGGGGGGGGGGGTTTTTTTTTCCGTGCACACTCTCAAAGGGAAGTTCTTTGACATTCATCTGTCCCTGCAAACCCCTTTAAGTTTAAGTCCCTTTTGTCATTCATCTGTCACTGCCCCTCTCAAGGTCAGTCCTTCTGTACATTTCTGTCACGTGCAACTCTCAAGGCAAATCTTCTGTACTTTTCTGTCACGTGCACTCTCAAAAGGGCAAGTCCTTTTGTAAATTTATTGTTTACGTGCACACCTCCCAAGGGCAATCCTTCTGCATTCATCTTCACGTGCCACTTCAAGGTCAAGCCTTCTGACTTTATCTCCACGTCCCACTCCAAGGGCAAGTCCTTTTGTACATTCATCTGCAGTGCCCACTCTCAAAGGGAGTCCTTCTGTACATTCATCTGTCACGTGCACACTCTCAAGGGAAGTCCTTCTGTACATTCATCTTACGTGCACCTCAAAGGGCAGTCCTTCGTAACATCTGTCCGTGCCCCTCGGTCAGTCCTTTGTACATTCATCTGCCCCGTGCCACTCTCAAGGTCAAGTCCTTTGAATTTTTCGTCACTCACACCTCAAGGGCGTCCTTCTGTCATTCATCTTCAGTGCAAATCTCAAGGTCAGTCCTTCTGTACCATCTTTCACGTGCACACTCAAGGTCTGTCCCTTTTGTCCCTTATCTGTCACGTGCACACTCCAAAATCTTCCTTCTGACATACGTCACGTGCACACTCAAAGGGCAGTCCTTCTGTACATACTGCACGTGCACCTCAAGGTCAGTCCCTTTGTACATTCATCTGTCACGTGCAATCCAAGTTCAAGTCCTTCTGTACATTCATTGGACGTGCACCTCAGGTCAAATCCTTTTTACATTCATCTTCACGTGCACACTCTCAGGTCAAGTCCTTCTGTACATTTCTTCCGTGCACAATCAAGGTCATCCTTCTGTACATTTATCTGTCCGTGCACACTCAAAGGGCAGTCCTTCGTACTATCTGCAGTGCACACTTTAAGGCATGTCCCTTCTGATTTTCTGTCACTGCACCTCAAGGTCAAGTCCTTCTGTACATTTCATCTTCCCCGTGCACACTCTCAAGGTCGTCCTTTTGACATTCTGTCCGTGCAAATCAAGGTCAATCCTTCTTTTCATTCATTTCCGTGCACACCCAAGGGCAGTCCTTTTGTACATTCATCTCTCACGTCACACTCTCAAAGGGCAAATCCTTCTGTACATTATCTTCCCGTGCACCTTCAAGGTCAAGTCCTTTTGTACATTCATCTTCACTCACACTCTCAAGGTCAAGTCCTTTGTACTTATCTGTCACGTGCACCTCTAAGGGCAAAATCCTTCTGACATTCTTGTACGTGACTCCAAAGGGCAAGTCCCTTTTGTACATTTTATCTGTCACGTGCCAAATCTCAAGGTCGTCCTTCTGTCATTCATCTGTCACGGCACACTCTCAAGGCATCCTTTTTACATTCATCTTCAGTGCCACTCTTAAGTCAAGTCCTTCTTACATTCATCTGTCACGGAAAACTCTAAAAGGGAAGTTCTTCGTACATTCATCTGTCACGTGCACCTCTCAAAGGCAGTCCTCTGTACATTCATCTGTCAGTGGGAATCTCAAGGGCAGTCCTTCTGTACATTCTCTGTCACGGCAACTCTCAAGGTAAAGCCCCTGTACATTCACTGTCACGTGCACATCCAAGGTCTTTTCTGTACATTTATCTGCCGTGCAAATCTCAAGGTCAAGTCTTTGACATTCATCTTCACGTGCCACTCTCAAGTCAAACCCTTCTTTAATTTATTTCAGTGCACACCCAAAGGGCATTTCCTTTTTCTTCATTGCCCGTGCCACTCTCAAGGTCATTTCCCTTTTGTACATTCATTGCCCCGTCCCCCCCTCAAAGGGCAAGTCCTTTTTTCATTCATCTTCCCCGTGCCACTCTAAGGTCAAGTCCTTCTGTAATTTATCTTCACGGCCACTCAAGGGGCAAGTCCTTCTGTACATTCATCGCCCCGTGCCCCACTTCAAGGTCAAAATCCTTTTGACATTACTTCACGTGCACACTCAAAGGGCAAGTCCTTCTGTCATTCTCTGTCACGTGCCACCTAAGGTCAAGTCCTTCTGTACTTCATCTGCCCGTGCACCCAAAGGTCAGTCCTTCTGGCATTCATCTGCCCCCGGCCCCACTCCAGGGCAGTCCCTTTACTCATCTGTCACGTGCAAATCTAAGGTCAAGCTTCTGTAATTCATCTGTCCGTGCAAATCTCAAAGGGCAAGTCTTCTGTACATTACTGTCACGTCCCTCAAGGTCATCCCTTTTGTACATTTATTGTCACGTGCCCCTCTCAAGGTAGTCCTTCTTACTATCTGTCACTGCACACTCAAAGGGCCCCGTCCTTCTGTTTTATCTGTCCGTGCACCTCAAGGCAGTCCTTCTGTACATTCTGTCACGGCACACTCAAGGTCATGTCCTTCTGTACATTATCTGTCCGGGGACCTCAGGGCAATCCTTCTGTACATTCATCTGTCACGTGCCCCCCTCTCAAAGGGCAGCCTTCTGTACTATCTGTCCGTGCACCCCCCCCAAGGTCTCCTTTTTGTACATTCATTTCACGTGCACACTCTCAAGGTCAGTCCCCTTTTGTACATATCTGTCACGTCACACTCAAAAGGGCAAGTCCCTTTTGTACATTCATCTGTCACGTGCCACTCTCAAGGGCAGTCCCCCTTCTTACTTTTCTGTCACGTGCCACTCTCAAGGTCAAGTCCCTTTTGTACATTCATCTTCACGTGCACATCTCGGGCAAATCTTTTACTACTGTCAGTGCACACTCTAGGTCAAGTCCCCTTTGTACATTCACTGTCATGCCCCCCTCAAGGGCAGTCCTTCGTACATTTCTTCCGTGCAACTCTCAAAGGGCAAGTCTTTTTGTACATCATCTGTCACGTGCACCTCCAGGTCAGTCCTTCTGTACAATCATTTCACGTGCCACTTCAAGGTCAGTCCTTTTGTACTTCATCTGCCCCTGCCCCCCTCAAGTCAAGTCCTTTTGTACTTATCTCTCACGTGCCACTCTAAGGGCAATCCCTTTTGTACATTCTTGTCACGTGCACACTCAAGGGCAAGTCCTTCTTACATTCATCTCCCCGTGCCCACTCTCAAAGGGCAAGTCCTTCTGTACATTCACTGTCACGTGCACACTCAGGTCCAAATCCTTCTGTAAATTTTCTGCCCGTGCCCACCTTAGGTCAAGTCCTTTGTACTTCATCTGTCACGTGCACACTCAAGGGCAAGCCTTCTGTACATTCATCACGTCCCTCCAGGTCAAATCCTTTTACATTCATCTGCACGTGCAAAACCCCAAGGGCAAGTCCTTTTTGTACATTCATCTTCACGTGCACACTCTCAAGGGCAATCCTTCGTACTTCATTTTCCCTGGTGTTTTTTTTTTCACTGCCCCCTCAAAGGGAAGTCCCTTTTTGTCACATCTGCCCGTGCCCCCCTCAAGGTCATCCTTCTGTACATTCATCTGTCACGGCACACTCTCAAGGGCATGTCCCCTTTTGTACTTATCTGTCACGTGCACCTCAAGGGCATGTCCTTCTTACAACTTCACTGCACACCAAAGGGCATTTTCCCTTCTGTACTTAAACTTCACGTCACACCCCAAGGGCAGTCCTTCTGTACATTCATTTGTCACGTGCACACTCTCAAAGGGCAAGTCCTTTTTGTACATTATCTTCACTGCACACCTCAAAGGTCAAGTCCTTCTGTAATTTCTGTCACGTGCCACCCCAAGGTCAAGCCTTCTGTACTTCACTGTCACGTCACACCTCAAGTCAAGTCCCTTCTGACATTCACTGTCACGGCCCCCTTTAAGGTCAAATCCTTCTGTAATACTGTCACGTGAACCCCAAGGGAATCCCCTTTTGTCATTTATCTGTCAGGCAACCCCCAAGGTCAAATCCTTTTGTACATTTCTTTCACGTGCACACTCAAGGTCAAGTCCTTCTGTAATTATCTGTCACTGCACACCCCAAAGGCATGTCCTTCTGTACATTATCTGTCACGTGCACCTCAAAGGGCAGTCCTTCTGTACATATCTGTCCGTGCACACCCAGGTCAAGTCCTTTTTACTTCATGTCACGTGCCCCTTCAAAGGGCAGTCCCTTTTGACATATCTTCACGGGGCACACTCAAGTCAAGTCCCTTTTTACATTCATCTGTCCCCCTGGGACCTCTCAAGGTCAATCCCCTTTTGACTTCATCTGTCCGTGCAAATTTCAAGGTATTTTGTACTATCGTCACGTGCAACTCTAAAGGGCAATCCTTTGTACATTCTCTGTCACGTGCACTCTAAGCAAGTCCTTCTGTCATTCATCTGTCACGTGAACTCTCAAGGTCAGTTTTTACATTCATCTGTCTGTCACGTGCACCCAAAGGGCAGTCCCTTCTGTACATTCTTTCACGTGCCCCCTCAAAGGGCAAGTCCTTCTGTACATTCATCTGCCACGTGCCCACCAAAATCAATCCTTCTGTACATTTTCCCCGTCCGGCAACCCCTCAAAGGTCGTCCCTTTTGTACATTCATCTGTCACGTGCACTCTCAAGGTCAGTCCTTCGTACTTCATCTGTCACGTGCATCTCAAAGGGCAGTCCTTCTGTACATTATCTGTCACGTGCAAAACTCAGGTCAAGTCTTCTGTACATTCATCTGTCACGTGCACACTCAAGGTCAGTCCCTTTTGTCATTTATTTTCACGTGCCCCTCAAGGTAAAATCCCTTTTGACATTTATTTCAGTTTTAAAACTCTCAAGGGCGTCCTTCTGTCATATTGTCACGTGCCCCAAAAGGTCAAGTTTTCTGTACATTCTCTTCACGGCACACTCTCAAGGTCAAGTCCTTCTGTACATTCCCGTCACGGCACATTTCAAGGTCAATTTTTTTTCGTACTTTATCTGTCACGTGCCCTCTCAAAGGGCAAAATCTTCTGTACATTTACTGTCACGGCACACTCTCAAGGTCATCCCTTTTGACATTCATCTTCACGTGCACACCTCAGGTCAAGTCCTTTGTACTTATCTGTCACGTCAATCTAAGGTCAAGTCCTTTTGTACTTCATTGTCATGCACTCTCAAGTAAGTCCCCTTTTGTACATTCACTGTCCGTGCACATTAAGGGCAGTTCTGTACATTCATCTTCACGTGCACACTCTCAAGGTCAGTCCTTCGTACATTTATCTGCACGTGCAACTCTCAAGGGCAAGTCTTTGTACATTCATCTGTCACGTGCACACTTCCCCAAAGGGCAAATTTTCCCTTTGTACATCATCTGCACTGCCATCTCAATCGTCCTTCTGTACATTCATCTGCCATGCCCCCTCAAGGGAAGTCCTTTTGTCATTTATCTCCAGTGCCACTCCAGGTCATTCCCTTTTGTACATTCATCTGTCACGTGCACACCAAAGGGCGTCCTTCTGTACTTCTCTGCCCCGTGCCCTTAGGTCAAGTCCTTCTTTACATTCCTGTCCGTGCCCTCTCAAGGTCAAGTCCTTCTGTACATTATCGTCACGGCACACTCAAGGTCAAGTCCTTCTGTCATTCATCTGCCCGTCCCATCTCAAGGGGAAGTCCTTCTGTAATTTCTGTCACGTGCACCTCAAGGTCAAGTCCTTCTGTACACATCTGTCACGTGCACATTTAAGGGTTTTCCTTCTGTACTTCCTTCACGTGCACTCTCAAGGTCGTCCCCTTTTGTACACATCTTCACGTGCACACTCAAGGGCATTCCTTCTGTACATTATCTGTCCGGCACACCCCAAGGTCATGCTCTGTACATATCTGTACGTGCACACTCAAGGTCAGTCCTTCTGTACTTCATCTTACGTCACACCCCAAGGGGCAAGTCCTTCTGTACATTCATTTTTCACGTGCCCCTCTCAAGGGCAAATCCTTCTGTACTTTATCTTCACGTGCACACTCTCAGGTCAAGTCCTTCTGTACATTCATCTGTCCGTGACACTCTCAAGGTCGTCCTTTGTCATTACTGTCCGTGCACACTCTCAAGGTTTAAGTCCCCTTACATTTTATCTTCACGTGGGACACTCTCAAAAGGGCCCGTCCTTCTGTCATTCATCTGTCACGTGCACACTCTCAAGGTCTCCCCCTTTTGTAAATTCTCTGTCACGCACACTCTCAAAAGGGCAAGTCCCCTTTTGTACATTTACTGTCACTGCACACTCTCAAGGTCAAGTCCTTCTGTACATTCCTTTCCCTGCCCCCTCAGGGAAGTCCTTTTTGTACTTCTCTTCACGTGACACCCCAAAGGCAAGTCCTTCTGTACATTCAGCTGTCACGTGCCACTCCAGGTCAAGTCCTCTGTACATTCATCGTACGTGCAACTCTCAAGGGCAAGTCTTCTGAAATTCTCTGTCACGTGCCACTCTCGGTCAAGTCCTTCTGTACATATCTGTCACTGCACCTCAAAGGGCAAGTCTTTTTACATTTTTCCTCCGTGCACTCTCAAAGGGATCCTTCTGTACTTCTCGTCACGTGCACACTCTCAAGGTCATGCCTTCTGTACATACTGTCACGTGCCAAATCAAGGTCAGTCCCTTTTGTAATTCATTGTCAGTGCACTCTCAAAGGGATGCCTTCTGTACATATCGTCACTGGCACCTTTGGGCATTCCTTCTGACATTCAATTTTTCATCCTCTCAAGGGCAGTCCTTCGTACATTCAATCTTCACGTGCACACTTCAAGGTCAAGTCTTTGTACATTCTCTGTCACGTGGCACACTCTAAGGGCAAGTCCTTCTGTACATTCTGTCACGTGCACACTCTCAAGGCAAAGTCCTTTTACATTCATTTTGCCGGCACACTTTAAGGTAAGTCCTTCGTACATTTTCTGTATTTTCAACTCTCAAGGTCAATTTTTTTCTTACTTCATCTTTACGTGGGACACTCCGGGCAAATCCTTCTGTACATTCTCTGTCAGTGCACACTTCAGGGCTCCTTCTGTCTTCTCTGTCACGTTCACACTCTCAAAGGGCAAGCCTTCACATTCATCTGCACGTGCCACTCTAAAGGGCAAGTCCCTTTGTACTTCTCTTCACGGCACACCTCAAGGTCGTCCTTGTACATTTTCGCACGTGCACACTTTAAGGTCAGTCCCTTTTGCATTCATCTGCACGTGCATCTCTCAAAATCCAATTACTTCTGTAATTCATCTGTCCACTGCCACTCTCAAGGTCAAGTCCTTCTGTACATTCATCTGTCACTCAACACTCTCAAGTCATGTCCTTCTGTACATTTATCTGTCACGTGCACACTCAAGGCAAGTCCTTTTGTACATTCACTGCCACTGCACACTCAAGGTCAATCCTTTTTGACATTATCTGCACGTGCAACTCTCAAGGTCAATCCCTTTTGTACATTCCTGCACTCCCCCCCCCCAAGGTCAAGTCCTTTTTTGTCATTCTCTTCCCCCGTGCCCACCTCAAGGTCAAGTCCCCTTTTGTACATTCATCTGTCACGTGCACCTCAAGGTCAAGTCCCTTTTGTACATTCATCGTCAGGCCCTCAAGGGCAATCCTTCTGTACATTATCTGCACGTGCCACTCTCAAAATCAAGTCCTTCTGTACAATCTGTCAGTGCCCCTTTGGTTGTTTTGAATTTTTTTTTTTAAAGGGGGGGTTTTTTGTTTTATTGTAGTGTGGGGGCAGGTCCTTTTTTTTTTGTGTGCAAACCCCAAGGTCAGTCCCCTTTTGTACATTCATCTGCACGTGCACTCTCAAGGTCAAGCTTCTGACTTATCTGTCACGGCACACTCAGGTCAAGTCCTTCTGTACATTCATTGTCACGTGCAACTCCAAGGTCAAAAAACTTCGTACATTTATCGTCCGTCACTCTCAAGGGCAATCCTTTTGTCCTTTTCTTCCCCTGCACCCTAAGGTCAAGTCCTTCTGACTTACTGTCAGTGCAACTTCAAGGTCAAGCCTTTGTACATTCATTGTCACGGGCACTTAAGGTCAGTCCTTTTTACCATCTTCACGTGCAACTCTCAAGGTCAAGTCCCTTCTGTACATTCACTTCCCGTGCACACTCTCAAGGTCAAGTCCCCTTTTGCCTTATCTGTCACGGCACACTCTAAGGCAGTCCCCCTGTACATTCTTGTCCGTGCACTCTCAAGGTCAAGTCCTTCGTAAATTTTATCTTTTCGTGCAACTCTCAAGGTCAAGTCCTTCGTAATTTACTTCACGTGCACACTCTCAAAGGTTTAAGTCCTTTTACATTATCTGTCACGTGCCCCTTTTAAGGGCAAGTCCTTCTGTACATTCATCTGCCACGTGCCACTCTAAGGTCAAGTCCTTCTTACATTTACTTCACGTGCCATTAGGTCAAGTCCTTCTGTACATTTTTCTTCCGTGCCACCTAAGTCAAGCCTTCTTACATTCTCTTCAGGCAACTCTCAGGTCAAGCCCTTCTGTACTTCATCTGTCAAGTGGGGACACCCAAGGTCAGTCCCTTCTGTCATTTTTCACCCTGCCACTCTCAAGGGCAGTCCTTCTGACATCATCTGCACGTGCCACCCCAAAAGGGCTTTCCCTTCTGACATTATCTGCCCGTTTCCCACTTTCCTCAATTTAAGGGCCCCTTTTGTACATTATCTTCCCCCGTGCACACTCAAGGTCAAGTCCTTTGTACATTCACTTCACGTGCCCACTCTAAGGCAAGTTTTTTCCCCCCTTTTTTTTTTTTTCCCCGTACATTCATCGTCCTTGCACACTCAAGGCAATCTTTTGTCATTCTTTTTGCAAAAGTCCCCTCAAGGGCAATCCTTCTGTACATTCATCTGTCCGTGCACACTCCCCAAAGGGCAAAATCCTTCTGTAAAACTCTGCCCCTGCCCCCTCAAGGTCAAGTCCTTTCTGTACATTCTCTGTCACGTGCACACTAAGGTTTGTCCCTTTTTCATTCTCTGCACGTGCACACTGGTCAAGTCTTCTGTACATTCATCTGCACGTGGCCACTCAAGGGCAAGTCCTTTTGTCATTATCTGCACGTGCCACCCAAAGGTCAGTCCCTTTTGTACATTATCTGACGGGGCACCCAAGGTCAAGTCCTTCGTACATTTTTCTGTCACGTGCCCCTCAAGGGCAGTCCTTCTGTACTTCATCTGCAGTCCCAACTCTCAAGGTCATTTCCTTCTGACATACGTCCCTTTACATCAAGGCATGCCTTCGTCATTCTTTCACGTCACACCCTTTAAGGTCAGTCCCCTTTTGTAAAATTTTCATTCCCCCCTTTTACCCCTGCACACTCTTCAACATTCCTTTGTACATTTGTCACTGCACACCTCAAAAGGGCAATCCCCTTTTGTAACATTCACTTCACGTCAATTTTTCGGTTCAGTTTCAAAAAAAACCTTGTTTTGACGTCACACTCAGGGGCAATCCTTTTACATTCATCTTTACGTGCACACCCAAGGTCAAGTCCTTCATTACTTCCCCCCTCTGGGCCCCCTTTCCCACTTCCCCCAAGGTCAATCCCTTTTGACATTATCTGCCGTGCCACCTCAAGGTCAAGTCCCTTTTGCATTCATCTGCACGTGCCCTCAAGGTCAAGTCCTTCTTCATTCTCTGCCCCGTGCCCACCTCAAGGTCAAGTCCTTCGTAAATTCATCGTCACGTGCACATCAAAATCAATCCTTCTGTACCTTTTCAAAACTGCACGTGCCACTCCGGGGGCAGTCTTTTTACATTCATCTGAGTGCCCACTCTCAAGGTCAGCCTTCTTACATTCTCTGTCACGTGACCTCAAGGTCAGTCCTTCTGTACATTATCTTCACGTGCAAACAAACTTCCCCCCAAAGGTCAGTCCTTCTGTAATTTACTGGCACGTGCACATTTAAAGGGCATTCCTTCTGTACATATCTGTCACGTGCACACTCAAGGTCAGTCCTTCTGTACATTCATCTCCCGTGCCCACTCTCAAGGTCAAGTCCCCTTTTCCCTTTGTAAACCCCTTTAACTTTTCAAATTTTTCACCCCCTCAGGTCATGTCCTTCGTACATTACGTCACGTGCAACTCAAGGGCAGTCCTTCTGTACATTCTCTGTACGTGCCCAAACCCCAAGGTCAGTCCTTTTGTCATTTATCTGTACTGCACACTCAAAGGGCCGTCCTTCTGTACATTCATCTTCAGTGACACTCTCAAGGGCAAGTCCTTCGTACATTCATCTTTCACGTGCACCTCTCAAGGTCAAATTCCTTCTGTTTCAATTTTTGCCCCGTGCCCCCCTCAAGGTCAGTCCTTCTGTACATTCATCTTCACGTGCACACTCAAAAGGCAAGTCCTTCTGTACATTATCTGCACGTGCCACCAAGGGCAATTTTCCCTTTTGTACATTCTTTACGGCCCCTCAAAGGGCAAGTCCTTCTGCTTTATCTTCACGTGCACACTCAAGGTCAAATCCCCTTTTGTACTTTATTGTCCGGCACATCTCAAGGTCAAGTCCTTCTTCATTTAACCCACGTGCCCATCTCAAGGGGCAAGTCCTTTTGTCATTCCCTTTTCCGTGCCACTCAGGTCAAGTCCTTCTGTACTTCATCTTCACGTGCCACCCCAAGGTCAAATCCTTCTGTACATTATCTGTCAGTGCACACTCTCAAGGTCTCCTTCTTACATTCATGTCACTGCACACCCCGGCAAGTCCTTCTGTCATTTCTGTCACTGCACACCCCAAGGTCATTTTTTCTGCATTCATCTTCCCCGTGCACTCCAGGGCAAGCCTTCTGTACATACTGTCAGTGCACACTTCAAGGTCATTTTCCTTCTGTACATTCATCTGTCAGTGCCCCTTCAAGGGCAGTCCTTCTTACATACCTGTCCGTGCCACTCAAGGCAGTCCTTCTGTACATTCATCTTTCCCCCCCCAAGGGGCTTCCCTTCTGACACTGTAGTGAATCCAGGTTGCCCGTACATTACTTCACGTGCAAAACAAAGGGTTCCCTTTTATTCCTGTCATACCACTTAGGGTTTTCCCCTTTTACAACGTCAGTGCAATAAGGCATTTTTGTCAATTTCCTGCAATAAGGTCATTCCTTTGAATATTGGTCCGTCAACTCGCGTCCCTTCTGTTTTCTTTTTTTCATGAACCCCGGAAAAAAAATTCCAAATTTTATTTTTTTGTGCCCTTTAAGGTGTTTTGACATTCATTTGTTACTAATTGGGGTTTTCACCAAATTTTTTTTTTTTTTTTTTTTTTTTTTTTTTTTTTTTTTTTTTTTTTTTTTTTTTTTTTTTTTTTTTTTTTTTTTTTTTTTTTTTTTTTTAACACGATTCCGGCTAAACCGATACTCCATTTCGATGAAATTTTTTGGAGACCTTCGAAATCTTTGAACTTAGAACTGCCACGTTTTTTGAGCGCAATCGAAAAATTATTTCTCATAAAAATCGCAATTTTACGATTTTTTTCGTTTTTTTTAATATCTTCGACTTATAACACCTACATGCTTTATCCGATTGTAATGATTTTTTCACAGAACCTTAATTTTATGAATTAAGAGGGTATGCTGAGGCTAGAACGGAGGCGAGTTTAAGCGCTCAGCTTTCTGGATTTTTCGGGTAAACGGTTTATAGCACCATTATCAAATTTCACACTAACGTTTATAAAGAATAAATCTATGTTATCCATTATGCGTATTCCTAAATTAATTCATTGATTTTGAATTAAAATTTAGTGAAATCACCAAAATTTACTCAATTTTAGTCAACTTTGGGAATTTATTCCATGTGTATAGATTTTTCCAACTAAAATTTTGGGCATAATGGGTATCAACGTTTAAATCAATGTGAACGCAAGGTTAATGTGGTTTTATCGTAAGATAAACGGTTTGGTGGGAATTTCCAGAATTGTAATCCATGTTTTTGATTTTCCCATTTTCGTACGTTTTGGACTTATGTCTTGCAATGGATCTTTAAGGGCTATTTTGTGCTACCAATTACGGATATCAATATAAAAGTACTTTATTAACATCCATTCAAAATTTGGTAACGATGTTACCAAACCGTTTCAGCAGAAATCATCAACACCTTTTGCGCGCAATTTGAGCTGGGCCAAGCTAAAGCGTACCCTCTTAAGATATTCGTGTGAAATTTGAGCGCAATCGAAAAATATTTCTTATGAAAATTGCAATTTTTACGATTTTTTTTCTTTTTAAAATTACGATTAATTAAAAAAATTAAAAATTAAATTTTTTTTTAAAATTAATTCAAATTAATTTTTAAAAAATTTTCAACTTACTAATGATTTTTTCACAGAAAACAGAAAATCCGCATAACACATGGCAGCTCAATGCACCAATTACGCTCATCCAACAACGCGGCGGGACTGGGGAAAAGGGCGTTAGGCCCTGTAGGGGTTTATAGCAGGGTACTCCCCCCTGCCCTTATCCACTTCCGCTTGCCCCCCTTGTTTATTTTATTTTTAATTGCGACTGGCTTCATGCCTATATCCCAAACATTTTAATAATTTTATTTGCTGACAAGCAAGCCATTATTTTATTCCTGACTATTCATACTTATTATTATTTTTATTATTATTATTATTATTATTATTATTATTATTATTATTATTATTATTATTAGGGACTACCTTTATTTTATAAGATTGACCCCCCCCCTTCGGGGAAAACATCTACTTTACCATATTTCTAACTTGCCTGCGACTAACATGGCTCCAACAGGAGACCAAAATTAAACCAGGGTGGCTTAAAGCCCGCTAGTAGTAAAAGCTGACAAGACAAAAGATGCAATTCTCTCGGTAACCCCACGTGGTTCACAAGTTTAAGACTTCCTTATAAAAAAACACGGAGAAACCACCTGCTGTTGACTCCAAGGGAAGCGTAAGCAAGCAGAAGTCGAATCAATATTCCGTTTCTAAACAAGTTTAGTGCAACTTGATAGCTCCAACCCACTCAATAAAAAACCCGGGGCCAGGCCCGGGCACTGACGACATTAACATAGAGGTGGATAACAATGGTGAAGACTCACATGATGCTGGTAAGAAGCAGCCACTTCCTCCGCCTATCATTATCCGCAACATTAAAGATTTTAATAAGATTGCCAATGCAATTCAACTTGACTGTGAAGACCAAATCACTTTCAAAGCGCGTGGTCACAGCACAAAGCTAGCCACTCTCACAGCTCATGACTTCCGTACAGCCACGGCAATCTTAAAAAAAAATAGCATTGAATACACACCTTAAACCCCCTTGGGGGAAAGGGCTTCGAAATGGGTCATAAGAGGCCTTTGACAAATCAACCAACATTGATAGCATTAAAGCAGACCTAGAACGGTATGAAATTGAACATGAATCAATAACCCAGTTTGAAGAGCCAGCGGGGCCAAAAAACCCCTGTTGCCTCTATTCATTGTAAGGCAGATCCAACGGAGAACAGCAAAATCTCCCAGATCAAACGCCTATTTATGTCAGTAGTAACCATCAAAAAATTCAGACCACCATCGGGCCCCTCCCCAATGCTACAACTGCCAAAAATTCGGGCATGTTGCCAGACATTGTGGAAGAGGAAGAGCTAAAGGGGTTTAAAATGCGGGGATGATCACTCAACCAAAGATTGTCGTAAAAAAAAGGATACACCCCCTGCTTGCGCGAACGGTAGAGGGGCACATACGTCAAACTGGCGCGGCTGCCGGTCGTACATAGCTGCCAGAGATCGTATGAACGGTCAGCAAGGCAAACCAAAATATCAAGCCCAACCTAAAAAAATACAAGGATGCCCCTGCTCCAGTTAGCAATGCTTGGCAGAGTAAGGGCAAACAAAAAGCCCCCATATCAAAGTCTGTGAGGATTTCCCCTACTTTACCAAGGACTAAGAGGAAAAGCTGCCTCGTCCCACTTTGTACCCAGTTCCTCCAACAATACAAGTCAGGCAAGAGCCAAAAGGAGCCAAAGTGACAATGATACTTCCTCATATGATTCGAAAAGCAGCGACAGTGATGCTCTTGCACTGACTTAGAACTGAAACAGTTAAGAGTGTAAATGACTAAAAACAACCACATTGGAAGAAAAGTGCACATGCCCCCAAACCCAAAGCTGACCCCTTCAAAGAAATCAGCCAAGTAAAAACCCCAAGGAAAGTAAGGGACAACCTAGCCCTTAAAGCGTAGTCGAGTGGGCTGAGCTGTTACTTGATGACCTGAACACTGCTAAAAAAGCAGAAGATAGGTTAAACACAATCATTTCCAGGGGCTATGCCCCCATTTTTAGTAAAGTTTATGCGTTTCCCAACATGGCAGCAAGCCAAAGCCGAACACAAGCCACAATATCAGATGCATGGCATGGAATGCCAACTCATTAACGGGAAAAAGGATGAATTCGTAGAATTTTTATCCGAATAATGACATTCAGGGAGCCCTCTTGAGCGAAACCTTTTTAAAAACGACCGAAATTTTTAAAATACAAACTTTAAAATATACAGAAATGACAGAGTAGGGACCAGGCGGTGGGTACCCTATATTAGTGAGAAACGACCCTAGTTCATCATTCCTATGACCTCCCGACCTGGTTTCTCTAGAGGCAACCATTGTAATGGTCCAGCTCAAGGATTTAGCTAGTAAAAATTGTTTCTATCTATAAACCACCCAAAACTGTCCGCTGAACAGTGATGACATTGATAAGCTTTGGGGGAGCAACCCAGACCACCATAATAGCTGGAGACTTTAAAATTGTAAGCACCGTTCCTGGAACTCCCGGCTAGCCAACCAGAGACGGCGAACCCTATACCGACATTGCATTAGCAGAGCCATACAAGTCCTCGGGCCTGAACCCCAACCCACTACCCAGATTCGGTACACGCCCAGACGTCCTTGATATAGTTCTGGCAGCTAATCTAGTAAATTCAATTTACGTAGAGGCCAAGCAAGAGCTTGGCTCCGACCATAATCCTATAATTTTCAACTATGGGAACTCCCCGATTTCAGAAAATCACTACTAAAATAAACACACGACACACAGATGGTCTTTGTTCGCTACATGCATCGAACAAAAGCTCCAAACGCCCAACCCACCCTTGGCCTCTAAAGAGGATATTGAAAAAATGTGTAGTAAAACTATCAGAATCCTCACATGCTGCGCCCTTATGGCCAGCACTCCCCCCCCCCTCTCCAAAAAGGGAGAATCAATTTTAAAATTACCAACACGGATTATCAAGGCAAAACCAAATAAAAATAGGATTCGCCGACTCTGGCAGAGGTTGAGATCCCCTAATATTAAACACTTTTAAACACCCCCGCAGTCTGACATCAAAACCATATCTCTGAGCACAGAAATGAGCAGTGGCTACCAGACTAGGTGAATTGAATGTGGATGATTGTTCCTATGGAGGATGACAAAGAGCCTTCTCCGAATAAGACAGGCAAATCCCCCCTTGCACGGAATGGCGTACAGCGATATTGACAAGGCTAACGCCATGGCAGACAACCTTAGAACTAGGCCTTTCCAACCTAACGATGACCCAAGTGACCTCGACCAGATCGAAATGGTTGAGGAAGCGGGCTTTACCATCATAAATGAAGCTGTGCCCCCGGAAGGGGAAAAACATTAAACCCTGGTCTCCAGCAGAAGTCAAGGGCATTATTGCCAGCCTTAAAAAACAAAAAAGCCCAGGTGTAGATGGTATTCCTAAAAAGCACTCAAACACCTCCCTAAAAAAGCCATAGTTTTCATTACCCAAAATGTTCAATACATTTCGCCAAAATTACTTTGCCAATGATATGAAAAAGTCAAAATAATTCTGTTTTGTAAACCGGGAAAGGACCACACCTTCCCCACAAAAACTACCGCCCAATCAGCCTGCAAAAACCCGCATTTCAAAAATATTCGAAAAGAATCATCCAAACAGGATTAAAGCACTTATAAAAGATAAAAAATATTGTAATAAACGAAAAAGTTTGGGTTTCGAAAAAAGGGCCCCTCCACTACCCAACAGCTGGTGAGAGTATGGAGCACATCAGCGAAGGCTTCAATACCAATAGGGTCACTGCAATTGCCTTTCTCGACGTAGCCCAAGCGTTCGATCGGGTTTTGGCATGATGGATTAATATACAAACTTTACCAAGCAGATCTCCCTCTGTATTTAACAAAAATCATCTACTCCCATCTGCAGGGTCGTACCCTTTTAAAACATCAGTGGGACACGCAACTTTTCCACCACAAGGGAGATCCAGGCGGGGGGTCCCGCAGGGCTCTATCCTGGGACCAGTGTTATTTACTATTTTTATCAATGACATGCCTAAAGTAGATGGGGTCCACTATGCCATCTATGCAGACGACACGGCAGTAATTGCTAGATCGTGGAATGCTTCTAGAGCTTTCGACCTTCTACAAAAACCATTTAAAAGCCCCGGAATCATGGTTTGAGCTATGGCGAATTAAAATAAACGTCACCAAAAGGGACTCTGTTCTATTTACAAGACGAAGATCAGCCAAGTATGTCGACCATGATAGTCTAGAATTATTTGGGGAGGATATCCCAACCAGCAAAATATGCCAAGTATCTGGGATCATATTAGATGACAAGCTCACGTGGGGGGAAACACATTGACAGCGTAGCCAGCAAGGGCATCACAGAGGCTAGGGTTGCTGCATTACCTACTAAAGGCAAAAAACGGTCTTTCAATTGCTAACTCGGTTTCTATTATATAAGTCATTAATCAGAACCTATTCTTACACATGCCGCACCTGTGTGGGGGAACTGCGTGTAAATCATCTATTGACAAGCTGCAGAGGGTTCAGAATCGCGCATTGCGAATGGCCACGGGCTCGCCCTGGTACGTTCGCAATGTGGACATTCACCAATGGGTAGGAGAAGTTTCTCTTAGGAAATTTATGTTAAAACTAACCCACATCTTTTATCACAAAAACTTGACCAGAGCGGAAAAACCCCTCATTAGTTGTTTTGGCAATTACGACCCCCAACCAGGCCTATAATTACAAAAAGGCCTAAAATGGCCCTTTCCTCACTAGATCAGTAAGCTGAACTCAAGAAGAAATGATAGGCATTGCCTATTTACGTATGATTATCCTTCAATCTAATTCTTTCCACGGTTATATGTCTTAATAAAAAATGAAACCCAAAGACCTTCCCATTATATTCATGACATCCCTTATCAAAAACATGACACAGCACTAGGGGCTACATCCTTTTTTTCATCCCAACAAAGTAAAACCAATAAAACATGAAACATACTAAACATCAGATGATCCTACAAAGAGCTCCAGCTCGTAGTGGGAACAAAGACGTAATAGCCCAAGGGCTATTTAGCAATAGGAAGAAGACAGTGCGTGCTAGAGCAGCGAGCCTCCCCTCGCCGCTCGATCCGTTGACCACCACGACCGTCACAACCCCCCGGGCTCGCGTCAAAACAACCCATTGTAGAGGGAGCGGGCATCACCCATAGATGCCAAATATGACGGGAATTTCTTATTTTTTTTTAGGTCTTCTTGAAGATAATAGTTAGTAGTTACTTCGTTTTATGTGACAATATGCCTTTAAAATCGACCAAGCCAACCCCTGTAGGCGGCGACCCATCAACGAGCGAACATTGACCAACAAGAGACCGGCATATTTAAGAAGGAAACACCGATCAATCAAGCTGGACACGATTCCACCCGCGGACAGTGCCAGAATCAACAAGTCTGATTGGGAACAAAATTATAATTTAGAAGTTAGAAGTTGAAAAACTTCCCCATATAGCGGGATTCGAACCTTGGAACTTCTGCATTGGAAGCAGAGATGCTAACCACAAGACTAACGAGCCAAACTAAATATATATTAGTTCAAAGTTGTGGTAATTCATTAAATTAATTTGCAATTGAACAAAAATAAGTGCTTTGGGGTGTAACCAGTGTTAAAAAGCACCCCCGTGGTCAAAATATAAGGCGAATGGTTAGTCAATATTCAAAGTTGTTGCCATAGATCAGTTAAAATATACAAACCCCGTTATCATGCGGTGCGTTCTTTCATTTATTTTCAGTCTTCCTATTGACTGAATCAGTGGCGGAACTTCGTTTCAAGCGCCCGCCCGCAAAATTTCTATGGGGCCTCCCCAACAGATACACACATACATTAACATATGCTGGGTGTTGTATTCAGGCTTTTCATCCAGGGGGGGGCAATTTAATATCTCAGGGGTATATAGGCCTATAAGGACCAAGTATGGGGGGTGGGGGGGCGAAGCCCCCCCAATTAAAGCGCCCGCAGGCGAAAATGTTGAAAATCAGGTTTTAGAGTGCGTTTTGGGGCGTTTTAGAAAAAAGTTTGTGAAAATGAATGCAATACTAAAAATAATGTATTTTTGTGTGTTGTGGACGCAAAAATTTCTAAATCCGCTTTGATTTCACCCTTTAAACAGCTAGATTCATTTAAAAAGATCATTTCAGCAACGAAAAGAAATACAATAATTTCCAAACAGGGTGAAAAACCCGTTTTTTTAATAATTTTTTTTAACGGGGGCCCCTAAACGGGCCCCTGGGCCCGCCCGCAGTTGCGGACCCTGCGGGCGCCTTGTTACGCCCCTGGTCTGAATAAGTATAATACTGTTTATGCATGTTTGACTCTTTACAGCTTCTACGACAACATTTTCAATTCCTTCCAGGTTTGCTGGGGTGATATCGAACGAACACAGACGATGGGCGCCGCTCAAGGTTTTGCTTCTACTGGTTCAAGTCTTGGTTTGGGGGCTACGCTGCGAGCCATGTGGCCACGTCAGGGGCGAAGGAGGGGGGTGGAGGTGAGGGATGATCTTTGCCAGTGTGTTACACGAACACTATAGTGCGTTTACTTGCGAGTAGAACACATTGTTCTTTTCATGCAGCAAATTTTTAATTCTTTACAATTTCAATTTCGAGGGCAACACCCCCCGTGATTTGAAAAACAGGTTTTAGACAGAATGTCATAAAAATATGTAATTAACAAAGTAAAATAAGTTTACCAATACAATCATTAAATCTTTAAACATTTTTTAAATCAAAAACAAAGCTTTTACAAAAAGTATGAATTTTAAGTTTTATCTCTTTGAGTAAAAAAAAAAGGACATCATTTACTTTTTTTAATATTTTATTTATAATATTTTGTATAAGACAAAAAAATTTTTAAAAACGTAAATTAGTCCCCATTTTTTTCATTCAAAGAAAATAAAACTTACAAAAAAAACATACATTTTGTAAATAGCATTTTATTTTGATTTTATTAAAGATTCAAGAGTTAATGATTGTATTGGAAAACTTATTCCTTTTTTATAAATTAAATATTTTATGACATTCAGTCTCATCCTTTTGTCAATCATCGGGGGTGATGTCCTGGAAACTGAAATTGTTTGAATCAATTAGCGACATACAAAAAAAACTCCGCTCTCTAAGGAACAAGTTCCAAATCGCAAGTAAAATACTCTACCGTGAGTGCATAACACGTGTATTGTGCTCTACTGTCCCATGTGTCCAACTCGCGAGTAAACATACTATACCAGTGATGCACTAAACACGTGATATTGTGCTTACTGTCCCGGTCCCCCTCAGGGTTGAAGAAAGGGGGTGGAGGTGGGATGCCTTTTGCAAAATGTGTAACAGTATCAGCAAAAATAGGTTTTTTATTGTTAGTTTTAGAGTTTGAGGGGGTTTAATTTAGATACTTTATCATCATATTTCAGTTTGTTACATAATATTGCGAGGACTTGTAACTTGTGTTCCAGGCATCACAGGCAGACTTGATGACTCAATGAGCGCTAGGATTCAGGAAAGGGACAGTGGTAGGTGTTCAGTGTTCCAGTCCACCGTTCCCCTCCGCATCATGGGGTTCTACGAAGATGTTTCGAACAGACGCAGGCAATCTATTCTTGTCAGCTTCAACTGTACCGGTACTGTACTCAGCCCCAAGTGGCTGCTGACCGCCGCGTCCTGCCTACCGTGCCCGTACTTGCACAAACACATCCGCAATGAGACTAGGTAGGTTTAGAGAAAGAGAATACTTTACCTTAGGGGCATCATTTTTGAGCGAGCGTAGCGAGCGTCTCCACTTGACTCTTATGGCTCGAATGTCTTTTTTTCTGTTACTGCTTCGATACAGGTCGCACCGTTTCTCTGATCGACCTGAAATTTTGCACACATGATCATACCACCTATGCAGGTTGCTGTATAATTTTTGAACAAAATCCGATCGAAATTTTGCAGGGTCAATAAGTACAAAATCGTTATGAAATTTTGCAGGGTCAAAAAGTACAACATTCTCTCCTATTTTACAAATTTTCAGCTAAATCGGTCAAGACCTTAAGACCTTAAGTAGTGTAGATAGAAATAACAAAAGTTACGTTACCATGGCAACGAAAAGTCGCACGAGAATCACTATGCACTACCACCTAGAAGTAATCAAAATACAATCGAGGAAGCAGTGTATTATTTGTCATCAAAGAGTTAAAATAGTTTTTCCAAAGAAATGATGTCAAGGTCCTCTAGATGGCGGTGGATTTTATCCATTCTCTCCAATTTTACAAATTTTCAGCTAAATCGGTCAAGACCTTAAAGACTTATTGGTATGTAACATTATGGGAATGTCGTACTCGGGTCGTGTTGCACGTACCGGTGCTCGCTCAACAACGCGACGGGACTTTAGCGTTTTCCTAGTAATAAGGGCATTCTACTTTACGTTCACCATATCTCGACTACCAAACTATTAAATACAATAATAAAGATTCTACTTGGAGGAAAAGAACGAGTAGGGACACAGATATTTAAATACCTGGGTATCATGATGAAAAAAAAAAAAACGGCAGCCAAGCTCTCCTTCAAAAGTCTTCGGCTGTGAATGCTGTGAGAAATAGAAGTTGAGCCAAGCTTTTTATTCTTTCTCCCTAGTTTCGCTTTGAAAATAAGTAAGATCATTTCGCCTGTTGACGAGCGCCAAGCCAACGATTTTTGTGGTAAAAAAAGTAAAATTTTTAAACTCGAAATCATAAAAAAAAAATGGCTGGCCATTGAATTTGGTTCATGGCCAAGCATTTTTTTTATGATTTCGAGTTTTAAAATTTTACTTTTTTACCACGAAATATGTTGGCTTGGCGCTCGTCAACAGGCGAAATTATCTTACTTCTTTCTAGGGAGAAAGAATCAAAAACCTTGGCTTAACTTAATATCTCACAGCATTCACAGCCGAAGACTTTTGAAGGGGAGCAGCTTGGCTGCCGTTTTTTTTTTTTTTTTTTTTACGAAGTTTTGTATTTGGTTGGATATTACATCTTTTTGTTGTTCGTTTGCTATCATGGTGGTGAATGATGGACTTTGAATGATTAAATTTGTTAAGTTTCAAATTGTTTTTTTGACATTTTTGGGCCACGCCCCCCTAAAGATACCCCTTGTGTTTTAAGCACTAGACAAAAAAAAAAATAAATAAATTGTATTTAGAGTCTACCCACTCAGTTATATAACTGATTTTCAGTGGGGGACAGTAAATCAAAGCGACTAAGCCTACCCTGTAGGCCCCGACGCAATCGACGAGTGAGCGATAACCAACCAAAGATCGAAATTTTTAAATAGGAAATATAGCAATCAGTGGTATGGACAGTGCGAACACCCGCGTATCGACGCCAGAATCAACAAGGCCGATTCAGAACAACTCTGAATTTATTATGTGCTTCGTTGCTAGGAAGGCTCCAAAGACACCGTTTACAAACTTCTTAAACACGAACTGATGGACTTAAGTCTAAATCAGAAGTGAAAAAACTTCTGGCTTTGACGGAAATCGAACCCTGGACCTTCTGCATAGAAAGCAACAACAAGAACCAACGAGCCACACAATTAATGTTTAATTTCAAGCTTGTACAAATTACTACACCTGAGTAATTACGCGTTTTGATTTTGATTTGATTTTCCCCGGTCCCAATTGCCCGGTTTTGGTTATATGAGGTACATCTGACTGTGGCCCAAGTTTCAAAGCTCTAAGATGAACCGTTTTCTCAGTATAGCGTATTATTCATAAGAGTACGGAATTACCTATTTTGATAATTTTTGATTATCTCCGGTACCCGTTACCCAATTTTGCTTTCCATATTCAAAAGTGATAAAGAATGAGAGATATCAAATGTATTCCACGTTTGAAACATCTCAGTTGTAGCGTTTCTTTGAATGATTCATTTCTTAAAGTTCAGATATGTTTTTTTGTCATTTTTGGGCCATGGTCATCCCAAATTTAGCCCTTGTGTTTTGGACGTAAGATATTTATAATGGTTAATAGCATGTTTAATCTCAAGTTTGTACAAATTACCACGCCTTGGTAATTACGCGTTTTGATTATCATCCAAATTTTGATTTTCTCCCGTCCCTGTTACCCGATTTAGGTTTTAAAAGCAAATATCACTGCGTCTGAAGTACATCTAAGTGTGGTCCAAGTTTCATAGTTCTAAGATTTACCGTTTACTCTGAAGGCTAAATTAATCTCCGCGGAGAACTACTAGCCAGCCAGCCACCCACCCACCCACCCACCCACCCACCAGCCAGCCGAAAGGAATTTGACGATGTTGAGAGCCTTTTTTTTAACACAGAACGAGTTGTCGGATCGGGTTGATTTTTTTTTGGTATGTCATGGACCACATACCAGGTCATATACCGAGTTTCAAGATTGTAACTCTTTCGGGGCGGCGTGTGCAGATAGCTGAAAACCCCCCAACTCTAGTAGCTGTATATAGGGATGGAGTTCGTGTCACCTAAGCAGTCGCATGCGCTTGTCTGCCGGTCGACGACCGTCGTGCCCTAGATAATGGAGCTTTAGCATTTAATTCTCATGTCTTGCTACTTTGAATTTGATAAAGTCGTTTATCATCAACTAGATGGTTTATTTCTCGATTTGGTTGATCAAGAAACACTCCCGTGGGTGTAATTGTTTTTATTTACTACAATTCAGAAATTAAAAATTAAAAAAAAGATGGTTTAGCAATGGGCATGTGTTTGTTTTTTTTTTGTTTATTTGGATTAAGGGACGCGTCAACCGTTAGGTCATAATGCACCACTCTAGCCTAAGGGGGGGGGGGGGAGGAGGGGCCCATGCTGGTCAGAACCAGCCACGGGTAAGGGGAGGAAGGGGGGTTTCTACACGTCGCGGTCGTCATCGTCTTTGTCATCGTTCGTTGTGTCATTGTCATCGTCGCCGGGGAAGTCGTCAAGGGAAGGGGCAAGGTCCCCGACGACGATTGCCAGAGCTCGCCTCTAGGTTCGGGGAAATATACTCCCCGCTTACTAGCTGATGTTTGCGAGGTGGATATTTTCTCTCGAATCATCGTTTACGATTAGCAGAGCCATGCTCTGGGCTGATATATACATGGATTCTCTTGAAACAGAAGTTCTCGCACAGTCATCACTTAAACCAGATTTGTGGTTGAGATATGTTGATACCATCCTAAGATGAAGTTCACGTTTGAAAAGGAGAAGGATGGCGGTCTACCTTTTTTAGATGTATTCATCAAGAAAGATTACGATTCGTTTTCTACATCTGTGTATAGGAAACCAACACACACCGATCAATATTTGAATGCCAATTCAAATTATCCTTCACATGTTAAAGAAGGTATGGTTAAATGTTTGGTTTCTCGTGCACAACTTAATCTGTTCAACTCCTACATGCCTAAAAATGGACTTGAAAAGATATTTTGGTGCCATGAAGGATAACGAATACTCAAATGACTGGTTAAAGAAGACTATTTTTCCACAAGATATCATCAAACATGACATGAATAAAGATATTGAGGTTGTTAAGCCTAGGATTTATAAAACTGTCTGCATTGGATACTATCCGAATCTTTCAGAAAAGATCAAACGCCTTTTAGCTCCGTATGGCATAAGAGTTGTTTTTAGTTCGTCTAATACGTTGCGCAGCATTCTCACCAAGACTAAACCTAGGGATGAGGTTCAGTCATCTAAGGGTGTTATTTATTCTATACCTTGCGAATGTGATGCAAGATACATTGGTGAAACCAAGAGACCTTTGATGGTAAGAATTAAAGAACACAAGAACAATGTGAAACAACATAAGATTGATACATCAAAAATCGCAGAACATGTGTACGAAAATCACCATCTATTGATTGGGAAAACACTTCAATCCTGGCACATGAATCTAATGCCACTACACGGAAAATTAAGGAAGCTGGTTTGATTTCCTGTGTGGCCAATACAATTAGTGTGCCTAGTGTTAACTATCCAGCTATTTGGAAGAGTTTTTGTCCATCAATTTCATCACTAGATCAATAGTTTAATTTCAAATAGTACCACCAGTCGAATATGTAAATTTAATGTTATGTTTGTTGTTACTTTGTTTTTATTCATAAAAAACTTTTTTGTTACTAAATTGGTACTAATACACAGCCATATTTATAATTTGTTATGAAATGTTTTTAGTCTTGTCTGTTGTGTTTTTTTAATTGTGTTTGATAAAAACTCCTGTAAAGGAATCGAAATATCACAATTTAATATAAAGATATTATTAACAGTGAAAAGTCCAATGATTTTTATTTATATAGTTACTACCTGTTATATAGTTTCATTTTTAACAATCATAGATATACTGTTAAATAAATACATGTCCAAGCGTTTTTTATGTTAAGCCCTGTTGGCACCACCGTTACGAACCCACGATATTTTGCATTGGACGCAGAGAAATTAAACATAAATTCAAATGAAAGCAAGCCACTGTCAGGGCACATTTTAATGCTAATGGTCATGATGTTCACAACTTTCGGTTTGTATTAATAGGCTTTTAGCTCAGTGAATTAAATAAAGAACTTTCGTCGTCTATGCGTCCAGTTTATAGTACTTTGCTTGATAATGGAAATAACATGCACAAGAGGAAGAAGAAAACATAGGCGCAACGGCGGATAAAGGACGGTCATGAATACGAGTCAACCTCAGTATTCGGACGGGTTTGTTATGTTGGTTTATTCATGTTTCCTATGCTGATGGTTCCGGGTTTAAATCCCGGTACAGGCTGTGTTTTCTTTTTTCTTAATTTGATTTGGTATAAGAACAAAAATCTGTTTGCTGGTTACTTTGGAACCGCCATAATCAGCTTGGCACGTATAACGTTGTAACATTAGATTGTTCGTATTTATTTGTGAATTCCGTCTTTTTGGATGAGCGTAGCGAGCGAAGCGAAGATTCCATTCTACTACACTGGAAAAAAAAATCCGGAATGCTTTTTTTTTATTATTCTTTTTTTTTGTATTTTTGTCTGTTTGTCCACACGATTCCGGCTTAACCGATACTCCGATTGCGATGAAATTTTTTGGAGGCCTTTGAAATCTCTGAACTTAGAACTGCCACGTTTTTTAGCGCAATCGGAAATTTTTTTCTCATGAAAATCGCAATTTTACAATTTTTTTCGATTTTTAAACAATTTCTTCGACTTACAACATCTACATGCTATATCCGATTTTAATGATTTTTGCACAGAATCTTTATTTTATGAATTAAAATATTCTTGTGAAGTTTGAGCGCAATTGAAAAAATATTCATCATAAAAATCGAAATTTTACATTTTTTTTAATTTTTTTAAACAATTCTTTGACTTATAACACCTACATGCTTTATCCGATTGAAACGATTTTTTCGCAGAACCTTAATTTTATGAATTAATATATTATTGTTAAATTTGAGCGCAATCGAGAAATTATTTATCATAAAAATTTCAATTTTACGATTTTTTTTAACAATTACGATTAATAATAAAAAAAATAAAAAAAAAGTTAATTTTTTTATTTTATTTAATTTAATTTAAAAAATTTCAATTTATTAAGGTTTTACCCACAGAACAACAGAAAATTCGCATAACACATGGCAGCTCAATGCACCAATTACGCTCATCCAACAACGCGGCGGGACTTAAGCGTTTTCCTAGTACTATTTAACATTGGTTATAAAATAATAAACTATGTCATTATGATGAAATAAAAAGGTATTTGACGCGGGATTCGAACGCATGTGCGTTGGTTTCAAAAAACTGTATTCCACTTGTACTACTGTGAATGAATATGAATTAAATTATTTTTTATTTTATTTTTAATATTTTATTAGTTGTGGATGTGGCTCTGAGTTGGGAAGGGTAAACCGTAATAATCGTTGTCAGACCTCAATAAACTTTATGATAAAAAAGGTAGTTTACAACATGGCCATTGAAGGAAGGAAGGGATCGGCGAACAGACAACAATAACACAAGGACTCGAACTAGCTGCAACCCCTATTAAGACGACACAAAGAAAGTTGGGGCTAGCCAAATTGTTCCTCAATTGGAAGCAATGCCAACAGCTACTCTCAGTTGACTATACTAGGGCGCTTCGCGAACGTTTTTTCCAGTCGCGTTAATGGATAAGCTTTTTTTGGAATATTTCTGTCCAATGATTACGTTTTTATGTGGAATCTCATTACTTTTTCTATAGTTACTTGATATAACTTGTTCATTATAGGCCTACACCTGTAAAAGACTTAAACCTATTATGAATTTTGACCAACTTTGTCAACTTTTTCTTTCAAGAGGTACCACATCACCATAATCTTTGTCAATGTAAAATATGAACGTCGTAGCCCCACCCGTTTGGTCAGAATCGGCCTAAATATCACGAAAATATCGTATAGAAAACCGGGGGAAAAATCGTATAAGTACGATTTCGATAAGAAATATTGTTTCAAATGTCTCTAAAATCATAACATATATGATTGCAGTGATTTTAAACGTTCCTATAAAGTTTCATGAATATCGGAGAAGCCGTTTGCCAAATATCACGAAAATATCGCACTAAAAATCGAAAAAAAATCGTAAAAGTACGATATTTGGATGAGCGAAGCGAAGACTTCAATTTCACCGACCCCCCAAAAAATTTAGCTCGGGTGTTTTTTTGTTTGTTTTTTTTGTTTTTGTTTGTTTTTTTGTTTGTTTTTCTGTCTGTTTGTTCGCTCTCTACCGGGCAAACGGCATATGCGATCTGGATGAAAATTTGACAGGACCTTCGAAATCTCTAAACTTAGACTTGCCACGTTTTTGGGTACAATCGAAGAAATATTTCTCATGAATATCGTACTTTTACGATTTTTTTCGATCTTTTGTGCGTTATTTTCGTGCCATTTGGGCCAATTCTGACCAAACGGGTGGGGCTTCAACGTTCATATTATACATAGACATTAAGGTTATGGTGATGTAGTACATTTTGAAAGAAAAAGTTGAAAAAGTTTGCTAGAATCTATAGAAATAAAGCTTTAAATATAAGATTTTTGTTTTTTTGTACGATATTTTCGTGCCATTTGGGCCAATTCTGACCAAACGGGTGGGGCTACAACGTTCATATTAAACGTGGACATTTAGGTTTTGGTGATGTAGTACCTTTTGAAAGAAAAAGTTGAAAAAGTTAGCCAGAATCCATAGAAATAAAGCTTTTAATATAAGTTTTTTACGGTAAATAATACCAATTGACAAGAAACAAAAGAAACTTGACAACATTCACCTACCATGCGTAGGCAACAAAACAAAGCACTTGCAAAAGAAAAGATATCCCACGCAAACTAAAAACTTTAAAAAGCTCATCCATCAACGCGGCGGGACTTAAGCGTTTTCCTAGTTATGAGAAATATTACTTCGATTGTACCCAAAAACAAAACAGCTCTAAGTTCAGAGATTTCGAAGGTCCCCTCGAATTTTCATCAAGATCGCATATGCCGTTTGCCCGGTAGAGAACGAACAAACAGACAAAAAAACTTACAAAAACAAAACACCCGAGCTATTTTTCTTGGAGTAACGTTAGTGAATTTAAAAAAAAACACAAAAGTCAAATTGAAGTTTTCGCTTCGCTCATCCAAAAATGTATACTATAGCACAATGAATGATTCAGACTCAAACCAAAGGGACTTCGGTTTTGTCTTATAGATTGTACCCTACTAGGAAAACGCTTAAGTTCCGCCGCGTTGATGGATGAGCTTTTTTGTAAGTTTTTAGTTTGCGTGGGAACACTTTTCCTTTGCAAGTGCTTTATGAATGCATTGTAGGTGATTGTTGTCAAGATTCTATTGTAACTTGTTAATTGTTTTTATAAACCTAAAAAAACTTATATTAAAACCTTTATTCTATGGATTCTGGCTAACTTTTTCAACTTTTTCTTTCAAAAAGCAATACATCACCATTACCTTAATGTCCATGTAAAATATAAACGTTGTAGCCCCACCCGTTTGGTCAGAATCGGCCCAAACGCACGAAAATATCGCACTAAAAATCGAAAAAAATCGCAAAAGTACGATATTCATGAGAAATATTTATTCGATTGTACCCAAAAACGTGGCAGGTCTAAGTTCAGAGATTTCGAAGGTACCCTCTAATTTTCATCAAGATCGTATAATATGCCGTTTGCCTGGAATCGTGCGAACAAACAGACAGAAAAACGAAAAAAACAAAGTACAAACAAACAAACAAAATTGGAGCTAAATTTTTTGGGGGCTCAGTGAAATTGAAGTCTTTGCTTCGCTCATCCAACTATTGCATTCAGTTAAGTCTCTGCATTGTGGTATGGCGTGCGTGGGTTCGAACCTAGCTGTTAAACCCGTAACCTGACTGTTGATAGTAGACGCATCGCTTACCATTAATAATTAATGGTAAGCGCAGAGGGATAACAGATAACAGAGGGATAATCATCCCTCTGTCTGATATCCAGCCCTGATATCAGCTACTCCACGTCGCGTGTGGGACTCGATCCGGCGACCTCTCTGTGCTCCGTGCTTCGTCCTTGCCTCTTCTGCCTTCCAGCTTGCTTCCTCCTGGCTGGTTCCTGTAGTACTTTGCTTACCTCGGCGTCCTTAGCACTCCCGTCGCTTCGTACCTCCCGACAGGTGGCGCTGGTGGCGGAACTAGGCGGTCAATTCAAACGAGGCCTCCGACCGGTGTTAACATATACTACATTACCCCCCTTTTTAAGAACTATCCGTGCTGTATGTTTTATATGAATTCCAACAGTTTCTCGTTATAAATGTTATAGATAAGTAGGCATATAAAATAAGTAAAGATGAATTTAAAGTTATCCCGAGAGTAGTCGCGCCCCTGTTTGTAACGTTAGTAGTCGCGCGCGGTCCTTTAGACCGCATTATTTATTATGGGCTAATAACGTTAGGATGACGTTTTGATTACGAATATAAGGTAATTTATAATATATGTAACAGCATACCTGGTTATATTAATCAATTGTCAATCAATAATCAATAAATAATCAATCAATAATCAATCAAACACAGAAAAGTAGCAAACCTACAAAAAGGTATAAAAATATGTTTTGAAACACCCTGTAGTTCGTATTATTAGTAAACCAAGACAGTAATATTATGCCAACACTGTATGTTGAAGAATAATCAACCTACAATAACAAAATACATGTCTCATAATAGTGATTGAGTATGCATATTTTTGCCTCCCTTAGTAGTCGCGCAGCGGTCGAAAAGACCGAGCAACCGAACAGGACCTCTCATCTTAGATGAAGTTCTGCAGAAAACTGAATCGCGTATTGCACACTGGCTTCACAAATCTATTTTGGGAAGGTAGGCGGAACTAGACAAGCCACGCATGCGCGCTGTGCAAATACCAACTGTTGAAAAAAACGTCGGTCTAAAAGACCACACGCGACTACTCTCGGGATTTATACTAAAACTAAAAGTCCTAAAACTAAAAGCTCCTAAAGAGACAATTAGTGCTCATAGCGGAGTGGCTTCTAGCGCACTCGCTGTGAGCGTCGTACTCGTGGATCACGTGGATCACCATCCCCATCCAGTAACTTCGTAGTATTTGGTTCTGGCGTGTTAGTGGATGTAGTTGATTCCTTGTCAGGCGATGTGTCCGGACTAGGCGAGCTTGCTTCGCGTACATAGTGTCGCACGAATGCAGAGTTACGTGTGTACTCGACGCCCTCCGGTGACTGCAGAACAACCACACTTCCGTGTTTTGCCACAACTTTATGAGGAGTAAGGTTGAACCGTGTAGTTAGTTTATCTTGCTTATGCTGTTTAAACAACACTTTATCCCTTACATTAATGTCACGTTCAGTAGCCCTTCGAGAAATGTCAGCATTTGAGCTTTACGGAACACATCTCTGTCTTTATCCTCCACATCCAGAAAACGGCTAGAGGTTATGGTAGGTACTTTTTCTGTAAGTTCCCTACCAAAGAGCAATTTGGCTGGAGAGACCCCCGTGGTGGAATGTGGGGTTGCCCTGTAAGCAAACAGATACTCGAGCAATGCGAAACGTAAATTTTTCCCGGTGTTATGTGCAATTTTCAGACATCGCACTAGACTACGGTTTTGACGTTCCACCTCACCATTAGCTTGCGGGTGCAGCGGTGTTGTAGCCAGCAAGTGTATCCCATTTTCATTGCAAAAGTCTTTAAACTCCACGCTTGAGAATTGCGGTCCTCTATCCGCGCGAAGCACAGAGGGTAAGCCAAAACGTGCAAAGGTCTCCTGCAAGAAGTGTGTAGTGCGTTCAGTTGTCGTCGACCTAGTGAGTTATGCTTCAACATATCAACTGTAGTAGTCGATCACCACCAAGAGGTATTGGCCATTAGGGAGCGGGCCCGGGTAGTCGACAGCTACTTAGTCCCAAGGTTTTTCTGGCAGTTCAGTAGACTAAGAAGGTTCAGGCGGCTCCAATGTACTTACGAGTTGGCAACCATGACAGGTGCGACAAAGTTTTTCCACATCGCTAGCCAGTGTAGGCCACCACACTTTAGTACGAAGACGTTGTTTGGTTTTGACCACACCTTAATGTCCCTCGTGTGCCAGTTCTAGTACGCGGTTTTGCATTGATGGAGGTATGAGGATGCGAGTATCCCTAAGGACAAGTTCGTCATGGACTGACAGCTCGTGCTTTATCAGCTGGTGTGCCTCAAGTCAGCGGGCCACCTGCCAGTGTGAATGGCATTCTTGATCTTAGATATGGTGGGATCAACGCGACTCTGTTCCTGCAACTCTTCCAATCTGACAGCACATGGTGTGGAGTTCTCTGCTACCCACCAAATATAGTAGTCTTCCTCAGTATCGTGCCGCTGTGGATGCTAAAACTCTACTAATCTTGACAATGAATCTGCTATGTTCAATCGACCTGGCATGTACTTCAACTAGAAATTGAATTCCTGTAGGCGCAAAATCCACCGCTCTATGCGAGCACATGGTTTTACTCTTTTCGAGAACAAAAATTCTTAAGGCTTTCGGTCCGTTACCAGCGTGAAAAGTGGCCCCCCAAAAATGTAAGGTAATTATGCCGATTACGGTTTTCCGAGAAAAAATGCATAAAATGTTTCCAACTTTTCACAGTAAGTGTAATTGATAGTCCCTAATTCATTTTCAGCTACCGCATTACGATCTTTTCACTGTTACTAATGTTTTTCGTCTTTTTACCTGTGTAAATTGTGCTGTCACTGTCACTGTACGTAGACCGCCATGCTGGTTTGGAAAGCGCTATCTCCTCCGCTACGTCTCTTCCGCTGTGTACGCAGCGTAAGAAAGTATTTTTGTTTAAAATAGCGACGTTAAAGGTTAAAAAAGGTATTTTTGTTTAAAATAGCGACGTTAAAGGTCTTAAAGTATTTTTTGTAACTAAAACGGCAACAAACGATGACGACATAGGTAATAGAGCACGCCGTGTTCACGTAAAAAATTAATTAGTTTTTCACTATCCCGAGTTTGCAAAAACAAACCTTCAAAACCTTTAACGTCGCTATTTTAAACAAAAATACCTTTTTTAACCTTTAACGTCGCTATTTTAAACAAAAATACCTTTTTTAGCCTTTAACGTCGCGATTTGAAACAAAAATACTTTTTTACGCTGCGTACGCAGCGGTAGAGACGTGTCAGAGGAGATTACGCTTTCAAATCAACCATCACTACGTTTACCAAGGGTTTTAAAGCGAGCTATCTCAAGCCGGCTTGGCTTCAAGCCGACCTCAAACGCTTGGTAAACACTTGAAAGCGAGCTATCTCAAACCGACCTACCAAAGTGAACTGGCTCGCTTTAAACGAGCTAGCCGAGCCTTGCCAACTTAATAGGGAGAATTATGAGTATCCACTGGTGCCGTTCTAGAACAAATCGGGCGAGAATTGATGCCTTTCATGCAAAAAAGTCATAAAGGCTATATAATATAGCTACAGTTTAATAATTGGTTTCATTTAATAATTTTGTTTTGGGAAATAAAATGGTTGAAAACTGACGTGTTAGTAGGTTCAGCAGACTGTGACGAAATTAGGCTTTTGTAGCCACGCCTCGGACTAGATGAAACCGGCTTGAGATAGCTCGCTTTAAAATCGTTGGTAAACGTGGTGTGGCGATGTAGCATGTGGACGCACAAATGACGGCTCAATTTCCACTAGTGAAAAGATGAAAAACATTGTTTACAAAATTAAAAACCATAATGCGGTACCTGAAAATGAATTAAGGAACATTAATTACACACACTGGAATATGGTAAGTAAATTTTTTCATCTTTTTTCTCGGAAAACCGTAAACGGCATAATTACCAAATATAATATCGGAATCGCTCACAGCCGTGGACTAGAGCAAGGGCCTCCTTTTCTATCTGGCTATACCTACATTCTACATCTGTGAGGGCTTTGCTGGAGTATTCAATAACTCGCTGGACACCATCATGCTCCTGCAGCAAAATGGCTCCAGTAGCGTGAGGACCTCCGTCTACAATAATGGTTGTAGGTGCATCATTTCTATAAAATGCAAGCACTGGACGTGTTGTAAGTACCTTTATTATTTTAGTCATGGCCTCATCTTGCTCAGATCCCCATTAAAACTCTGCATCTGTTCTTAACAGCTTGCGCAGAGGGAATGTAAGCGAATAGAAGTTAGGCTAGCTACTTCTGCGGCAGAGGTAGGGGAACTAGGCCAAGTTAGGCTAGCTACTTCTGCGGCAGAGGTAGGGGGTCGGAAATTCTGCACTGCTTCAATTTTACTCAAAAAGGGTTGGACACCCTTGGCAGAAAATAGATGCCCTCTAAATGTCCCCTGTGGCTGACTCAGCACACACACTTCAAGATTTAGAGTAAGACCATGTTCCTCAAGGGTACGCAGCAGAACTTGAAGGCGACGGTCATGCTCAGCCTGGTCACGACCCCAAACCAGAAAATCATCCATGTAATTTTCCACTCCATCACATTTTCCGAATATCTGCTCTATGATTTTTTGAAAAATTTCAGAAGCACAATTCAGACCAAACATTAAAGTTTTATAGCGCATTAGGCCAAATGGGGTTGAAAATGTCGTAATGTCTCTCGAATTTTCTGACAGTTCCAGTTGATGGAAAGCCTGGTTCATGTCTAGTACCGAAAAAACGGATGAACCATGCAATTTAGACAGTCTCTTCAATAAGGGGAATAGGGTGAATTTCCCTTTCTACAGCCTTATTGGCTTCTCGAGCATCCACTATGAGTCGCAAGGAACCTCCCCTTTTTTACCAACTAGGAAAACGCTAAAGTCCCGCCGCGTTGATGGATGAGCGTTTTTTTTGAAAGTTTTTTGTTTGCGTTTTTGCGTTTGTATGCACTTTTTCTCTGCAAGTACTTTTTGAATGCATTGTAGGTGATAGTTGTCAAGTTTCTATTGTTACTTGTTAATTGGTATTATAAACCTCAAAAAACTCATATTAAAACCTTTATTTCTGTGGATTCTGGCTAACTTTTTCAACTTTTTCTTTCAAAAGGTACTACATCACCATAACCTTAATGTCCATGTGAAATCTGAACGTTGTAGCCCCACCCGTTTGGTCAGAATCGGCCCAAATGTGACGAAAATATCGCACTAAAAATTGAAAAACTTATATTAAAACCTTTAATTTTATGGATTCTGACTAATTTTTTCAACTTTTTCTTTCAAAAGGTACTACATCACCATAACCTTAATGTCCATGTGAAATATGAACGTTGTGGCCCTACCCGTTTGGTCAGAATCGGACCAAATGTCACGAAAATATCGCACTTTAAAATCGAAAAAAATCGTAAAAAGTACGATATTCATGAGAAATATTTCTTCGATTGTACCAAAAAACAATACATCTCTAAGTTCAGAGAAAACGAAGGTCCCCTCTAATTTTCATCAAGATCGCATATGCCGTTTGCCCGGAATCAAGCGAACAAACAGACAAAAAAAAAAAAAACATTGGAGCTAAATTTTTTGGGGTCAGTGAAATTGAAGTCTTCGCTTCACTCGCTACGCTCATCCAACAATAAGTGGTGATACCCAAGCTGAGGGCTCATTCACCCTTTCTATTATATCATTAGCAATTTTCTCTTCCAGACTTCACTTTATTTCCTTTCATAAGATGTAGGGGTATCGCCGGGGTCTCTGTATGGTAGGTGTTACAGTAGGATTTATTTTTAATTGTCATTTGAAATTTTTTAATCTTCCGACTCCAGTGAAAACTGATGGAAACTTAGTCTTTAAATCATTTTTTATTTTGTCATGTTTGATCAGGCCGATGGTAGGCCCACTGTCCTATTTTCCCTTTATCAGATTTCCCACTAGCTACTAAATTACCTTGGCTTGACAAAGGGAGCATGGCCTGTTCGGTAATGTCCGACCTTTGGTCACCCTTGTCTGAGCTACAGGCATCTGAAACATGATGCAGTGGGTATCCTAACATCAAGACACCTAGTTCTCTGGAAGTTTTCTTTGACAATAAAGAACTGCCATTACATTTCATAACATAAAATTTGTCATGTATAGTCCTATCATTATGTGTCACTATTGTGTCCGGACGCCCTAGGGGTATCAGGGTCTTGGATGCACCAAATGGTTATAGGGGTTCTTATCTTTCACTGACACTCCTTTAACACCCTGTTTTTTCATTTTTTTTTTCATGTGGAGCTGTCTATTATGTTCTTTGAACTTGAAGCTCCGCTGTCAATGATAAAGTTTACCTCTATTACAGTATCATCATTTCCCATTTTGTCTTTCAATTGGAAAATATAATCATTTAAATCGTCCTCCTGATCTAGACATTGAGATTGGTCTTGTTCCTCATCTGAATCTTCCTCGCCAGTTTCAAGTATGCGGACCCATCTTCCCTTAGATTTTTTTATTCCCCCACCAGAACGCTGGTTGTTGCTAAATTTATTCTCTTTGAAATTATTTTTACCGACCGCGCCTCGTGAGTTGGCGTTTAACTCTCCATCACTACATTTAGATTGCGCCACGTTCTTGCGTTGCTGCCCAGCCTTAGTACATACTGCCTGGAGGTGTCCCCGCCTTCCGTATTTCGCGCATTTTTTATCACGCGCTGGACAGTCAGGGTCTCTACCAAAATGGCCTAGATTATTACATCGAAAACACCGTCTGCTCACGGGCACTGTCTGAAGACTAGCAATAGTTCCCGAACTTTCTAGGCCTACGAATCTTTCCATTTCTCTTGCCTGCTGTTCAGAATTTTCTAATGCCCTGGCCAACTCTTTAGCCCTCTCATACGTCAGAGCATCCCCTATTTTCAGTAATTCTCGTCTCAGCTCATGGGATCCTGTGTGTTCTATAAGCATATCAACTATTTCCCGGTCAGGCGTCTCATAGTTGCAGTTGATTATTCCCACCTTAAGCCTAGTGAGGAATTGCAAGGACGTCTCGCCTTACTCGGGCCTCATCTGCCTAAATCTAAATCTCTCAAACATAAAACTTTTCTTGGGTATGAAATAAGTAGTGAGTGCTTGCATGCAGACGTTGTACTCATCTATTTGTGTGTCCCCATCAGTTCCCGCCTCGTCTGGTTGGGCCTCGGAGAGAGTCCCCCAAACTTCTTGCACCGGTTCCCCCGCGTAATGTAATAACATTGCCTTCTTTTGGGCAGCTTGTTTCACATTTTTTGCTATCACAAATATTTGAATCCCCTGCGCCAACGTCCCCATCTTTGTGATACACTTGACTCGTCTCCTTGTATGTCAAAAGGTTTGATAGCACCTGCTTCCGCCATATTTACCGGTCTAACCGCCAAAACAGCCTAGAGCCTACTTCAAGAAAAACACTTTCCTACGCAAATTACTATCTTCAACACTGCCTGTCTACTAACAAAGAACAGCACGGGCCATATATCGCCCGCCTGAACACGCACACGGCACTGTCACCGCGTGTTTACTTCCCGTTTTTCTGTTTATTTTCCTTCGTCGCCAAACTGTAGTACTTTGCTTACCTCGGCGTCCTTAGCACTCCCGTCGCTTCGTACCTCCCGACAGGTGGCGCTGGTGGCGGAACTAGGCGGTCGATTCAAACGAGGCCTCCGCCCGAAGTTTACATATACTACAGTTCCCAGCAGAACTCCTTCACGACACACTCTAGTTCCTACAGTATTCCTTCTTGTAACGTGTCTTGCACAGCATTCCCATTTGAGGGAGTGTCCAGCAGGCCTTTCACTTTATAGTCACTTCATACCTCGATGTCCAGAATTACACTACCCGAATAAAAGTTTTCTTGCCACCACGACACCATCGATGATGTCACCATGTCCTGTTACCCTCCAGGGTCCTGGTCAGCCCGCCAAAGAGGCAACAACGCCACTTCTCATGACATCCTCGTCAATCTCCACCAATCATAAGCCTCAGATCTCTCTCCTCTCTTCTCGTCATCAATAGAGTGGGGACCATCTTCCCTCAGCACAGGTGAACGTCCACCCCTCGCCTTGTCAGCATAATCGTCACCAACCTCGATGCAATGGCTCAATAACTTGCACTAATTAAAGAGAGGATACCACTAGCCTTAGCACATTCCAACAAGTCTGTCTGCTCTGCAACAAATGACCGGCTTAGAAAAAAGAATAAAACTGAAACAACAGTCATATTCTTGACAATATGCAATATTGCGTCATTGTCAAGCAAGGATATGGTTACTCTTCAAAAGCCAAAGATTACTTTTCATTACTGCGCATTACGCACAAACTAATTCCGAAATTGACTTATTATTTTGGTGATTTTACAAGAATCCAAAATCCTAAAATGCCATTTCATTTTTTTAGATTTTTTTTAATGTGCCTCTGTAGAAACTGGAATAAGCTTGATCATAACAAATGTGGAAAGTGTGGTTACATATTATAATAATCTGATACTCACTAGTTCCAGAATAAAATCACTGGCATTCTGTTATTTCAACCACCTGTGTTACAGGTTCATCAGTCACGGAGAATTGGTCATGATACCGGAAGAGGGGGATCGCCCTGACCGCTTCGTGGAGATCTACTCTATACATGACCAAGCGAAGATGGATTCTTATGACTGTATTGATGGAAAAGGCTCAGTGTACGGAGTCGACGTAGCTCTCCTGAGAATGTTGATGCAGGTTGAACTGTACCCCTTCGACACCCGGTGCTCCACACCCCTAATGAATGACAACCTACTAGGACCCCGGAGGTGTACATCCCAAGGTTATGGTGATGAGCAAGCACGCGAGAAAGCCTGGCCTGTACAAATCTACGGCACTCATAGCTTTATTGATATTAAGTCGGGGAACGAAACCTTTTGTGATAGACTTCCTTATAGTTCAAAAATAAACCAAACTGTCTCTCAGAGTTCCGATATATGTGAGAACAACCACGTCGACCCCTTCGCAGGTCCGTGCAAAGGAGACTTGGGAGGTGCCTTGATCTGCGAGGCCGAGTCCAGTAAGACCAAGATCCTGGCTGGTGTGTTGGCGCTGGCCGAGAGGGAACAAGACGTGTGCAGCAAGGAACTCCACGCACTGGTGTTCATCTCGACTCACTACCTCAAACCGTGGATCAAACTAGTAACACAAGATAAGCAAATAATCTTCAAGAATCTTGAATAGCACTAAATTGTTGTTTGAAGAAGTAATTGAGTTTACTCATATGGAAATACCAACACATATTGACAGAATATTCCTCCAGTTGGGGTATTTCACCAGTCTCCTCTCACATTCAGCACAAAATATGTTACTTTCTGGTAGAAACCACGAAAATTATGAATAAAGATGCATCAAACTCGTTACCTATGTATTTACTTTTTCTTTAATTGGTGTGTTTATCACGAAACCAAAGACTAAAAGCAAGACTACATTTTCCTTAATTCCTTCCAATACTGTCATGGAATAGGATAATAGTGACTCTCCGGTGAGCCTTTGTAGGCGTAGTTCTTAATTCATACCAATTCGCCTTCAATCTTATCTAGACCGAGATCGAATTTGTTTGGGAAAATACGGGATTTTATAACAAAACTGTTAAGCATAATGATAGATTCAGATTCAAACCAAAGGGACTTCTGTATTATCTTATTATTGTAGTCTACTATGGCCTTCAGTTAAGTCCCTGTATTGTGGTCTAGCGTCCGTGGGTTCGAACCTTGATAAACCCAAAATCTGACTGTTTATAGTAGAACATCATTCACCATTAATTATCCCTTTGTCTGGTATCCAACCCTGATCTCAGCTGCTCCACGGCGCGATGTGGTACTCGATCCGACGTCCCCTTGGTATCCATTCTTCGTCCTCGCCTCTTCTGTCTTCCAGCTTGCTTCTTCCAGGTTCCCAGCAGAACAACTTGACTGTACACTCTCGTTCCTTTAGTCTTCCTTCTTGCTACGTAACTTGCAAACCCATCTTCCTGTGTCATGGGCACAAAGCTTCCACCTTCCACAGCAGGCTTACCACTTTGGTCACTTCCTTCCTCGTTATCCAGAATTACACTCCCACAATAATAGCTCTCCTGTCACCACGACACCTACGATGATGTCACCATGTCCGGTTCCCCTCCAGGGTCCTGGTCAGCCCGCCAAAGAGTCATAAGCGCCACTTCTCATGACTTCCACGTCACTCTCCAGCAAACATAAGCCGCAGACCTCTCTCTTCGCTCTTCTAGTCATTCAAAGAGTGGGGTCCAACTCCCCTCAACCCAGGCGAACGTCCGCCCCTCGCCCTGTCAGCATAGTCGCCACCACTATGGGTGCCGTGGCTCAAGAACTTGTTCTAAACAGCTAGCCCCATCACATTCCAACAAGTCTGCCTGCCTTTCGAATTGCTACTTCTACCGGCTTAGAAGATACTAAGAAAATGACCAACAGTCATATTCTTGACAATTCTGTTCACAAAATTCCAGCTACTCGAACTACAGAAAGTTTTGCCTTACGACTACAGACTTGCAAGCTTGCGTAAGGGTCCAGTTCAGTAGTACCGTGTGACATTGAAGATCTTTTATCCTGTGTGTGTTTTTCCTGTGTCGGGCAGTGGATGGAATTTCTAAAGATGTACGTCTTGCAGTAGCACTGTCACTCACCTTACTGTCACCATACTTACTGTCAACTTTTTTATTTGGATTAAGGACGCGTCAACCGTTAGGTCATAATGAAAGTCGACATAAAGAATTAGCGAGTCACGTGGTTAAACAAAGTCACCCATGTTTGCTGTGCTATAATAGGCTCACTTGCAAATACACACATGAGAAATGAGATATAAAACAAGTCGGGTCATTATAATAATATAAGCCTATCATAGGCTAGAGTGGCGAGTTATGTTATCGTTGACGCACCCATATAACTTTCAATCAACTTATAAATGCAAATGCCGGGTACTCAACACATGACTCGCTCACTTGTCTAACAACGACTTTGGCGTTTTCCTATTAAAAAAAAAAAGAATTTTCAAGAATATGACTGTTAGTCATTTACTTAGTTCTTCTTAGCCGGTCAGATGCAGCAATACGAAAGGCATGCAGACTCCTGTTGGAATGTGATGGGGCTACCTGTTTAGAACAAGTTCTTGAGCCACGGCACCGAGCGTGGTGGCGACTATGCTGACAGGGCGAGGGGTGGACGTTCGCCCGGGTTGAGGGGAGGTGGTCCCCACTCTTTGAATGACGAGAAGCGAAGAGTGAGGTCTGAGGCTAATGATTGGTGGAGTCCTGAGAAGTGGCGCTTATGCTTCTTTGGCGGACTGACCAGGACCCTGGAGGGGAACCGTACATGGTGACATTATCGTAGGTGTCGTGGTGACAGGAGAGCTATTATTGGGGGAGTGTAATTCTGGACAACGAGGAAGGAAGTGACCAAAGTGGTAAGCCTGCAGTGCACAGGACACAGGAAGATGGGAGTGCAAGACACGTAGCAAGAAGGAAGACTAAAGGAACGAGAGTGTACAGTCAAGGAGTTCTGCTGGGAACCTGGAAGAAGCAAGCTGGAAGACAGAAGAGGCGAGGACGAAGAACGGATACCAAGGGGACGTCGGATCGAGTCCCACATCACGCCAAGGAGCAGCTGAGATCAGGGTTGGATACCAGACAGAGGGATAATTAATGGTGAATGATGTTCTACTACTAGGAAAACGCCCCCCGCCGCGTTGTTGGATGAGCGTAATTGGTGCATTGAGCTGCATTGTGTTACGCGGATTTTCTGTTCTGTGAAAAAATCATTTTAGTCGAAGATTTTTTTAAATTAAATTAAATTAAATTAAAAATTAACTTAATTTTTTTAATAAATCGCAATTTTACGTAATTTTTTAAAAAGAAAAAAATCGATTGCGCTCAAATTATTATTGATTGCGCTCAAATTTAACACGAGTATATTAATTCATAAAATTAAGATTCTATGAAAAAAGCATAACAATAGGATAAAGCATGTAGGTGTTAAAAGTCAAAGAATTGTTTTAAAAAAGAAAAAACCCGTAAAAATTCGATTTTCATGAGAAATAGTTTTTTGATGACGCTCAAATTTCACACGAATATCTTAATTCATGAAATCAAGGTTCTGTTAAAAAATCATTACAATCGGATAAAGCATGTAAGTGTTATAAGTCGAAGAAATTTTTTAAAAATCGAAAAAAATCGTAAAATTGCGTTTTTTATAAGAAAAAATTTTCCGATTGCGCTCAAAAACGTGGCAGTTCTAAGTTCAGAGATTTCAAAGGCCTCCATAAAATTTCATCGCAATCGAAGTATTGGTTTAGCCGGAATCGTGTTAACAAACACACAAAAATACAAAAAAAAAGAAAAGAAAAAAAAAACGTTCCGGATTTTTTTCTCCAGTGTAGTGAAATGGAATCTTCGCTTCGCTCGCTACGCTCGCTACGCTCATCCAATAAACAGTCAGATTTTGGGTTTATCAAGGTTCGAACCTACGGACGCTAGACCACAATACAGGGACTTAATTGAAGGCCATAGTAGGGTGCAATTCATTAAGCGAGCGAAGCGAGCGTTTCCATTTGACTCTGCCGGAAAAATTTGTCACTCGTTTTGTTTTGTTTTTTTTTTGTTTGTTTTGTTTGTTTTTTTGTTTTTTTTGTTTTTTGTTTGTATGTCTCGCCATAACATTCGAACGGAGGCGCGGATCGATTTGAAATTTTGACCATCCGCAAGCTTTGTTCTCGATTGAATGCCATTAGTTTTGTGGCAAATCGTTCAAAAAGTTAAAAAGTTACATTAAAGTTAATCGAATTTTTTTTTTTTCAAACTAACCGGCGACAAAATCTGAGATGGCCAAATCATTTAGAATGTCCGTCCGGTCACGAATATGTTAATTTTAGTTTGATCCGATAAGTAGTGTAGATGGAAATTACATTATAACAAAAGTAACGTTGCCATGGCAACGAAAAGACGCGCGAAGTTTCTAATGCACTGCCACCTAGAAGTAATCAAAATACTTTCGCGGAAGCAGTCTATTATTTGATACCAAAGAGTTTAAATATTTTTCCCAATGAGTCAAGGTCCTCTAGATGGCGGTGGATTTTATCCACAAAGTAAAGATTTACATACGGGTTTACCCAAACACCTTGGCAATAATAAATAATATCGGAAACATGGCCCTGTGGACAGCGAACGTCGCAAATTTTAAAATTTAAAAAAATGTGCATTGTGGGTCTAGCTATAGCACGTGCTCGCTTATCAACGCGTCCAACTGAGCGTTTCCTAGTAAGATAATACAGACGTCCCTTTGGTTTGAATCTGAATCTCTCATTATGCTTAACCAGTGTTTTGTTAAAAAATCCCGTATTTTCCCAAACAAATTCGATCTCGGTCTGGATAAGGTTGTAGGCTAATTGGTATGAATTAAGATCTACCTACAACGACTCACCGGAGATTTACTATTACCAGGGCCTATATCCTTTTCCATGACAGTTTTGAAGGATTTAAGGAAATGTAGTCTTGCTTTGAGTCTTTGGTTTCTTGTGATAAACACACCAATTCGCACGTGGAGGCGTTTTCCTAATTAAGCGAGCGAAGCGAGCGTTTCCTTTTGACTCTGCCGGAAAAAAGTCACCGTTTTTTTTTTTTTTTTTTTTGTTTTGTTTGTATGTCTCGCGATAACGTTCGAACGGAGGCTCGGATCGAGTTGGAATTTTGACCATCCGCAAGCTTTGTTCTCGATTGAATGCCATTAGTTTTGTGGCAAAATCGTTCAAAAAGTTAAAAAGTTACATTAAAGTTAATCAAATTTTTTTTTTTTTAAACTAAACGGCGACAAAATCTGAGATAGCCAAAACATTTAGAATGTCCGTCGGATCACGAATATGTTAATTTTATTTTGATCCGATAAGTAGTGTGGATGGAAATTACATTATAACAAAGTCCCGTTACCATGGCAACGGAAAGTCGCGCAGCTCTTTTGGCTCATGATAGCGGTCGAACGGAGGTTCGGATCGAGTTGAAATTTTGACCATCCGCAAGCTTTGTTCTCGATTGAATGCCATTAGTTTTGTGGCAAAATCGATCAAAAAGTTAAAAAGTTACATTAAAGTTAATCAGAAAGTTTTTTTTTTAACTAAACGGCGACATAATCTGGTGGCCAAAACATTTAGAATGTCCGTCGGATCACGAATATGTTAATTTTATTTTGATCCGATAAGTAGTGTAGATGGAAATTACATTATAACAAAAGTAACGTTGCCATGGCAACGAAAAGACGCGCGAAGTTTCTAATGCACTGCCACCTAGAAGTAATCAAAATACTTTCGAGGAAGCAGTCTATTATTTGTCACCAAAGAGTTTAAATAGTTTTCCCAAGCAGGGTCCACTAGATACCTAACAGCTGCTGTAAGGTGGGTCTTCGCTTGTACTTCCACAATGTATAAGCGCCATTTTATATCTTGAAGTCAAGGCCTACTTGATAATGTGTCTACTGAGTGCACGCACACATTATCCAACGGACCTCAAAGAGATTTTGTAAACAAACAGCAGACTGCAGCTGGACGTCAATTTCAGAAATCGGTTGCACATTATTTTTTTAATGCAATAAATATTACATAAATAGGCTACCATTTATATAATCTTTGATTCTTATATTTGCAGGTAACATTATGATGTAAATAATTTTTATATCTTTCAACTTCATATCTCAATTTTCATTTGCATACTAATTTGGATATTATAGCATTGATGTGTTTGGTAAGATAAAGATGAGCCCAAGCCTTGCACTTGTCCATACTTGCACCATGTATAAACCAATACCTAATGAGGATTAATTTTAATCAAACTTGAACTTGAATCTGAGCTAAGCCTAGGGCCTAGCCCTAAGAACGCGGGTAACCTCCAGACCTAAGTTCGACGTCGACTTCTACAAGAAAGGTTTATTGGGTAAGGTCTAGGCCTTGGTCTATGAAAAATCCCACACACTAGGGCCTAGCCTAGGCTTATGCGCATAAAATCTTTTATCGTGGAGTTGTAACTTCATTCTAAACACAAAGTTGGTAATAATCCACAATGCCCAATGATCTGTCAAAACAAAACAAAAACATAGCACATTCTGCTACGGATAATATTACAGAGCGTGTTCGGAGCGCTCCAGATTATTTTTAAAACACACGCTAAGATATAAAATGGCGGTTTGTTTACATCAGGTGAGAAGACCCAGCTTACAGCAGCTTAGCATAAGTATCTAGTGGACCCTGTTCCCAAGGAGTCAAGGTCCTCTAGATGGCGGTGGATTTTATCCACAAAGTAAAGGTTTTTACACACGGGTTTTACCCAAATACCTTGGCAATAATAAATAATATTGGAAACATGGCCCTGTGGACAGCGAACGTCGCAAATTTTAAATTAAAAAAATGTGCAATGTGGGTCTAGCTATAGCGCGTGCTCGCTTATCAACGCGTCCAACTGAGCGTTTCCTAATCTAGTTGGCTAAGGCGTCCTTTATACCCGGAATGTTGAAGACCCGGGTTCAACAACGGTCGGGATAGATTTGGTTATTTCTGGATTATTTTAATCATATCCACTACGAAATATGAACAATAATTGCAAGGTTTACTCAATCTCCGAGAGAAATTTTAGGTTACCTTGAGCGTGCAACATTCGTTACACCTTGGTCACTGCATGCAAACATGATTGGATGAGCGTAGCGAGCGTAGCGAGCGAAGCGAAGATTCCATTTCACTACACTGGAGAAAAAAATCCGGAATGTTTTTTTTTTTCTTTCTTTTTTTTTGTATTTTTGTGTGTTTGTTAACACGATTCCGGCTAAACCGATACTCCGATTGCGATGAAATTTTATGGAGGCCTTCGAAATCTCTGAACTTAGAACTGCCACGTTTTTGAGCGCAATCGGGAATTTTTTTCTCATAAAAAACGCAATTTTACGATTTTTTTCGATTTTTTAAAAATTTCTTCGACTTATAACACCTACATGCTTTATCCGATTGTAATGATTTTTTCACAGAACCTTAATTTTATGAATTTAGATATTCGTGTGAAATTTGAGCATAACCGAAAAATTATTTCTCATGAAAACCGTAATTTTACCGGTTTTTTCTTTTTAAAACAATTCTTTGACTTATAACACCTACATGCTTTATCGTATTGTAATGATTTTTTTAAAGAACCTTCATTTCATGAATTGATATATTCGTGTTAAATTTGAGCGCAATCGAATAATTATTTCTTATGAAAATTGCAATTTTACGATATTTTCTTTTTAAAAATTACGATTAATTAAAAAACTAAGTTAATTTTTTATTTAATTTAATTTAATTAAAAAAATTAATTTAATTTTTATTTAATTTAATTTAATTAAAAAAAAGCTTCGCTGAGTAATGAATTTTTTCACACAACAACAGAAAATCCGCGTAACACTGGCAGCTCAATGCACCATATCCTCATCCAACAACGCGGCGGGACTTAAGCGTTTTTCCTATTTGGTAAAAATGATTTGTTCAAAAACAATAAACATTGTCGTTAAATTGTATGTGACATTCTCAGCCTATTTCCATTTATTATTTATTGTGAGTTTAAATCGCATTGGATTTGCTCAAAATGTTCATTGCGCCGCTAAATGCTTGTACCGGATGTCTGTTTGAAATTTCAGCTCAATCTGTTTAGCCGTTCGGTCGTTCTGCAGAAAGCCCACTCACTCAAAGACAAAAAAGATCTAGTGGCTTTTGAGTTGCGTTGTAGACTTAGCCCGCTTCGCTCCCTCGTCTAATTAGGTAAAAATAAATTTATAGAGGACATTTTAAAAAAAAACCTCTCTTTAACGTTTTATTTAAAATATAAAGGTAGAGTTTTATTAGTTTTGTCATCCATTGCATTTATAGTAAAAAAGACCGGGACCCAAAATTTTGCATTCTACCTTAAAATTTAAAATTTTGGGTGATTTTTTTAAATAAATTTTGGGTTTTATTTTTTAATATTTATTTCTCTTGATCTTTCGGGAAAAAAATAAGCTAAATTTTTGGTTTTCCAATTTGACATCTAAGTTAAGAAAAATAAAAATTGAGTTTATGTTTAAACAATTGATTTTTTGCAATTTTTTCATGTTTTATCCTTATATATCTTCTACAGGCAAACAGAATACACGGGACATTTCGAAAATGACGTATTTTTGTATTTTCATAGAAAAATTGTATTTTTTTATTTTTCATTATTATTATTATTAAACGTCTTTCCTATTCAGTTATAAAAACTGATTTACAATGGAGGACAACTAAACACACATAACAAAAACTTGTAGAAATGCAGCCAAACCTTACACACTCAAAAGAAATGAGATCCAAAAAAAGGGCCAAGCTCATCTACCCTTCCACATTTGCGCATTCTTAATTCATAAACGTACAGTGTCCCTTAACAGCATCCTCGAAAAGCTTGGCAAATAGAATTTGGGGATTATTAATTTAAACGTAATAGTTCAACCAGTTCTTTTTTCTAATTAATTTAAACGTAATAACATGCAAAATTTTATTTTGCCAAGCTTTTCGAGGATGCTGTTATGGGACACTGTACTTTATGAAATTTAAAAATGCGCAATGTGAAGGGTAGATGAGCTTGGCCCTTTTTTTAGATCTCATTTCTTTTGAGTTTTGTAAGGTTTGGCCGTATTTCTACAAGTTTTTGTTATGTGTGAGATCTCATTACTTTTTCAAGTTCCATTGCAAAATTATTTTTTTAAAATATAATAATTTTATCAAAGTTGATTTAATTTCTATGGTATTAGCAGTAACAATAGGATGTAAAATATCTAGACCCCGATTCATAGTGGGTTTTGTTAACTAATCCCGTGTAAAATTTTGTGATAGAGTATTGAGAGTGGTATCATTTTTTTTCTTGTGAAGTACTGATTCAGAAAAGTGATGGTGGGGATCTGGGACACGCGACTGGAAGGGGTGAGGAGTGGGGTTTATTATGTCAAAATTTTAGAAATATAATCACATTTTTTCTCATTTTTTCTACGATTTTAAATTGTTTTAATTATTTTTAGCTTTTAAACACTATATCTTACTTATATATTTCAATAAATCGTTAAATTGACCGCCATATTGGATTCAAAATGGCGGAAATACTTATATTTTAAAATTCCGCACAAAGTCGTGTGGGATATCAGATTAAATGTATTTAACGTCACAATATGGATAAGAGAACTGTTTCATGGTCATGGTTAGCACTAAAAGTAACAATATCGACCTTGATTTGACTTGTAGACCAGTGTCCTACCGATTTCTTCAAAATATACATTAATTTTACGTTGCCACTGCCAATATTTTAGTTATTTTTTACTGCAGAGTACAAATGTATGACATGGCATTATGATGAAGTAAAATGACATCCAACAAAATTTATGTTCATTATATTTTTTCAATATATTTCAATACATTTTGATTAAGCACAAGAACATCGTACTATATTCAACAGTTATTCAGTTACTGGCTGAAACGATTTATCATCATCTATAGTCCATCCAAAGTCTGTTACTGGTGGTATACGAGGGTTTGCAACTCGCAATTGCTACCAAATCAATGCTTGATAATGAGCTCTTCTGATAGCTGGGCGTAGTGCAGCTTGAGTCGGTGGCATACTTATGCCTTGTACTTGCTTTTTCGTAAAAAAACAAAACAAAAACAAACAACAAAAAACACCATCGTTACTCACTAAGAGTATTTATTTTGGACACTCGCAAGTACACAGAGCATAATATGTTTTCTTCAAGGACTCGATACGTTTCTTCTCCAATAATTGTTTTTGTTCCACCTAGTGATGCAAGGGCTTCCAGGACATTGTCATCAGCATCTACAAACCTGTTCCAGAAACTGGTCTTATATTTACCAGAAAATGAATCAGTCATGTCAGTTCCAGAAAGAGAATGCATTTCGAGTAAAGCAGCAACTATTTTTTGTCCCATTGCTTCAGAAATTTTTCGTTATGAAATTCGACGGGGTTTTACCTCTGTTAAAACCAGATAAGAATGTTTCTGGGGTTGTGAATATCGGTGTGTATAGCCAACACTAGAACGTCAGTGTCAGGAGTGAAGATAGTCAAGGACTGAGTCCCTCTTTCGGTTGCATGAAGTGCCAGACCTTGGTCTAGCACACTATCAGAAATTTGTTCGTGAACGTATCATTGATGTCTGTTAATTTGTGGGATACAGTTCCACAAAACAAGTCTTGACTGTGTTAGACTATGTCAAAGAAAGTGAAAGTAAAAACCAAACAGGGTGTTGTTCAATTAAAAGAAGACAGGAAGCTTTTCAATCATCTTGTTGTTCTATGTCATTTTCTGCCAAAAATAAATCTTAAAGAATATATTGGTAAATACGAGCTATCTGCTGTTCCATGCAGTATGTTTGGAAATGAATAGACCATGAACCACGTTCAATCAAAAGTAAACTCACGCATCATTTGGAAGACCCACGCATCCAAAAGAACTGCAAGCTGACGATACAGAAATCTCCAAATCCAAATGATAATCCAACTCTGAAATATCAGTTGGGATTGTAGATGGAATGGCAGAAATACACGCATTAAAGCTTGCAAAGGACACCAGGCCAATTTCAGATTTGTCAGATCAGTTTTTCAGAAAGTCTTTTCAAAGTATGGGAGTTTCTCAGAGGTCCATGTTGTATTTGATACGTTTGTTGAGAAATCGCTAAAAAAAAATCACTAGAAACAAACGGCAGCTGGGAAAGCCCCCGTTCAGTACCAAATGGAACCTCACACAATGATAAAATCGGTCCCTCTAAACAAACTTATGTCCCATTTCAAAAATAAAGATTCTATTACAGAATTGTTGAGTAAAAGTATATTAAAAATGGCTACAGACTTGAATGAAATTTTTTTGTTTCTTACCGCAACGTTGCAAAAGCCACTAAACTTCATGTCGACAAAAGCCTGTCTCAAGAAGAGGCCGACACGAAAATCATTCTCCATGCACTTCATGCAACCGAAAGAGGGGCTTAGTTCTTGACTTTTATCACTCCTGACACTGACGTTCTAGTGTTGGCTTCACATCGATATTCACAACTCCCAAAAGATTCTTCTCTGGTTTTAACAGGGGTTAAACCACGCCTAATTTCATTACGAAAAATTTCTGAAGCATTGGGACAAAAACGAGTTGTTGCTTTACTCGAAATGCATTCTCTTTCTGGAGCTGACATTACTGGTTCATTTTCTGGTAAATCTAAGATCAGTTTCTGGAACAGGTTTGTAGATGCTGATGACAATGTCCTGGAAGCCCTTGCATCACTAGGTGGAACAAAAATAATTATTTGAGAAGAAACGTATCGAGTCCTTGAAGAATACATATGCTCTGTGTACTTGCGAGTGCCCAAAATAAATACTCTACGTGAGAAACGATAGTGTTTATGTTTGTTGTTTGTTTTTTTACGAAAAAGCAAGTATAAGGCATAAGTATGCCACCGACTCAAGCTGCACTACACCCAGCTATCAGAAGAGCTCATTATCAAGCATTGATTTGGTAGCAATCGCGAGTTGAAAACCCTCGTATACCATTAGTTACAGACTTTGGATGGACAATAGATGATGATAAATCGTATGAGCCAATAATGTGTGACATCCCTTGCGGGCCTGAAGAACTGTTGAATATAGTACGATGTTCTTGTGCTAAATCAAAATGTATTGAAATATATTGGAAAAATATATTGAACTTAAATTTTGTTGGATGTCATTTTACTTTATCATAATGCCATGTCATACATTTGTACTCTGCAGTAATAAAATAACTAAAATATTGACAATGGCAACATAAAATTAATGTATATTTTGAAGAAATCGGTAGGACACTGGTCTACAAGTCAAATCAATGTCGATATTTGTACTTTTGGTGATAACCATGACCATGAAACAGTTCTCTTATCCATATTGAGACGTTAAACACCTTTAATCTGATATCCCACTCGACTATGTGCGGAATTTAATGAAATAATTATTTCCGCCATTTTGCATCCAATATAGCGGTCAATTTAATGATTTATTGAAATATATTTGTTAAATATAGTGTGCAAAAGCTAAAAATAATTAAAACAATTTAGAATTGTGGAAAAATGAGAAAAATATTTGATTATATTTACAAAATTTCGACATTTTAACCCCCACCGCTCACCCCTTCCAGTCGCGTGTCCCAGATCCCCACCAACACTTTTCTGAATCAGTACTTCATAAGGGAAAAAATGATACCACTCTCAATACTCTATCAAAAAATTGCACACGGGACCCACAAATATCATGATAAGAGAACCCACTAATTGTGATTGATTGGTTATTGAATACTATACTGGAGATTTAAGATTATCTTTGAATAATAATGTTAATTATACACATACTAAAAGTTGCACATAACAAAGTTCACCTGAGTCTGGCTGGCAGGTTTACGTCATGTTGCAATAACACACCACTGCCGAGTCAGCTATGTGCAATCTAGAAATGACCGAGTACATTGATTCAATGACGTCACTCAGAGGATTTGGAGATTTCCCCTCTCTTACCCCTCTCATAAAGTGAGTGCCAACTCACTCTCTCTTGTGTGATCCATATTGGAAGAAGGAAGGAATTTCCAATTGTTAGGGAATGTCTATGTAAATTGATAAGTATTGCTGTGAAAGTATTAGTAGCATGTTTATTAAAGTTGGTTTATTAACATCAAGCTTATGATTTCAAAGTGACATCGGTCATTCCCAACCGCCCATCACAGTACTTCATCTCAGGTCAAATAGTCATAGTTAATTAACAGCCTTGATTGGTATCAATCAATATTGATTTGATGGCTACCTATCGGCCGGCACTACAAATATAACTCAATTTAACTGAACTCAACCAATTATAAAATATTTCGCCATGATAAGGGTAGTGGTCAACAAACTGTCATCTTCTATGCGCATAATTTCAAGATAATGCCTTTTAATTTCTGATTTGATGGCTAGTAAAAATAAAATAATAAATAGATGGAACATCTAGTTTAATTAAACGCTGGGTCACTGTTGTGAACGATCAATATTTGAGTAGTGCGTTTCACAATGTTAGGCAGGAGCTTCCGACTATGGATTTATTGATTGTTCATCAGCTCGACGACGGATGAGATCACAACCAACAAGCGGTGCAATAAAACATTAAATTATTGTATTTATACTCAACTTACTCCTCATTAATTATAATAATTATTAACAACAGATTTACAACGCAGCGTTACACGTCGTTTAGAAAGATACACATGCTGATCTATCTTATGCAGGCTCAGCTATAAAGACTCGTGTACATTAGAGCTACGTGAGGAGGTGCACTACAGTCACAGAGCTTCAGCACCTGAGACAAGGAGCTTCACAGGCTTAACTTTGAGGGGTGTATGAAG